>JAMBLF010000564.1:0-238188 GCA_030578115.1 Leucoptera coffeella | reverse complement strand
GAAGATTAATGGATGTGAGTGAAGCAAGAGATTTGTCAGAATCGTTCCAGGTGGCGATCGGTAGTCACTGCCTTTCCACTTTGGGACGTAGAGGCGTGAATATATGTATGTATGTATAAAATTACAAATGTCAAAGCAGCCAATTCTAATAATACCTATAATTCTCTAAATTTACCAATCCTGGCAAACCACTTTCGCTTCATTGACACTCATACATCTTCTTATACACACTCAGCGGTTATAGTTACTCCTAACGTAATCATTTTTGAATATAGCGTCTATCTGACTGTTATATGTGTTATTAGGCCGGTCTCTACGTAACCGCCCTTCCACTTCACTCATATATTCCTTTTGTCTGCTATCATTCATCCGCATAACATATCATAAAATAAGTTGCTACAAGTATTTAGTTTTTCGTAGTATGTTATGTAGTTTTTGGAACATTCAAGGTAGCGGTCTGTAGTCTCTGCCTATCCCGTTAGAGAAGTACATGCATACATACACATCACGCCTGATTCCCTGTAGAGGGGTAGGCAGATACAATGGATCTTAATTCTGTCCACCTGTCCTGATCCTGACAAAGCACTTTCGCTTCTTTGACACTCATACACCTCCTCATACACTCGGCGGTTATAGGTACTTCTAGCGTCATCTTTTTTAAATATGGAAAAAGTTGTTACGGAACTAGAGGTGTGAATATATGACTATACCTATTCAATGCAAGGTTCTTGACATTCTAGGGGGTAGTCAGAGTCTTGGGGTAGGCATCTCTTTTGTAGGAAACGTCAACTGTTTTAATTATAGTCGGGAACGGCATAAAAGCAGTTTATCGTGGCCCCAGGAGTAAGGAGCGCAGATTTTATAACTTTAACACTGATTTAAGGGCAATAGATAGACCTGGAACACTGTCTATCACCTAGAGAATCGTGGTCATAGATATGGGATCTAAGTCTACTTATGCGTTTTAGCACAAGATTAGTGACATTCTTCTCAAGGCTGGTGTAGCGTGAAGAATAGAAGAGCATGTATGAGAAGGTTAATGGGTGTGAGTGAAGCAAGACAGATTTGTCAGGATTGTTCCAGGTGGCAGTCAATTGCTAAGCTTATCTCGTTAGGGATGTAAAACCGTGCATTTGAGTGCATGACAGAACTTCGGAGTTATGATACTAGCAATTTTTTTATCATTGACATGCTAACAACTGCCATTTTCCCGATATGTCGTAAGAGACTATTAAAGAACCAGAAGTAAATTGAATTTTTTGGACAGGCTATCAACCAGTCATCAATATATAAACCAGTTTAACTACAATCCCAATATTCCGACCAGTGGGTAAGACCTCGGACTTCGTATGAGAAAGGTCCTAGGTTCGAATCCCGACTCTGGCATGTACCTATGAATGAAATTTATGTGTTATTCATTTACGTACATAATTTACAGTCGCTAACGGTGAGGGAAAACATCGCGAGGAAACCTGCCTATCCCTCAGGATATTTAATAGTCAGTGCCTACATAGGGCGATATGGTTCACTACCTATCACGTGGGGTGCTGTCTATCCAGCGATACGCGGGTTTCCAATGACCCATACCTAGCATACCTTCGAAATTTCGGAGAAAGGCATTCAAGCATCTGACTACCCCACCATAGTAAAAAAGGGGGTGTGTATACACAAGTCGTGAAGCGTATGTATGTATGTATATTCCTGCTTAAGAAATTACCTAGGTGATATTATATCTCCGTACTTATAGGTATTATGTATGTATTGAATATATTATGTGACAGTCAACATGCATTCACAGCTCTATCTACCCCTCTAAACCCTTGCCCAAGTCCATGCCCCATCGCAGCGCGTTTAATGGCTTATTTACCCCGGCGGGCCGCACCGTCCTGCCACCCCCTCCGGGCAAAAGTTTCGCTAGTGGCAAAAATATTCACTTGCACCCAGCTACTTTTGTAAGGGAATTTTGCAAGCTAGTTTCAAAGGGTGTGTGTGGAGTTTAAGATGTAGATATAGGATATATTATGACGACCTCCGTGGCGCGATCGGTTAGACACATGAACGCTAATCGTGGGTTCCCGTGTTCGATTCCCGGTGGTAGCAGAGTTAAGAATAACGCTTTTCTACTGCTTTCCGTTGATTATGTTTGCTATATATGTATTTATCTATATATAATATGTATACATTTCTTAAATATACGTTGAATTGGTGTGATAATGTCCAAATATTAAAAAAAAAATAGGTAAGGGAAATCTTTATGTATTGCTTGTATGTATAAGTTTCTTTTCAATCAATATACTTGAGTTTTTTTAATTCTAAGACTTAAAAATATTGTTATAATACTGAACACTCACTTTATAAACAGGACTTATAGAAGATGAAACATTTATTAAAACCTTGTCTTATGAATACCGTTTTTTTATAAAATGTAGAAAAACTTGACTTTATATAAAATAAATGAAAATGTCCATCCAAATTACTGAAATTTACTTCAAATGTATATAGCTAAATTTAAAGCAAAGTTTAATATTATTTTGGTATACATATATTGACGCCTCTACGTCCCTTACGGGATCGGCAGATACTATCGATCGCCACCTGGAACAATCCTGACAAATCTCTTGCTTCACTCACACCCATTAACTTTCTCATACGGTATTTTTTACGTTCGTTTAAATAATGCCCCGTGCTAGTTTAGGACGCAAATTATTGAAAACTAGCTACCATTCTTACCGGCATGTCGTAGAACTAAGGGACTAAGATTCATGGAATCTATCGGGCAATGGGCTAGCAACCTGTCACCAATATTCCATATTCATGTTAAAAAGTGACCTAGGAGATATCATTGTACCTCCAAGGTTCTGTCCACCCCGAAAGGGATTAAAGGACGTGAATACACAACAAAGATACTCATTATTTAGTTTGTTTGTTTGTCATAACAGCGTCTTCAGACCAGACGGTCTCTGGGGGGTAATCAGGGATTCGGTACACACTTTCAGTTTGCTTTAAACTGAATTTAACTTGGTTGTAAGGATGAGGGAAAACTATGTTAGAGAATATACCTTACTAATTAGATTGGTATTACATATATGTACTTTTTATCAACAATAAACATATAATACATATATACACATAACGCTTGATTCCCTGTAGAGGGGTAGGCAGAGATCACAGATCCCCATTTGTCCCGATCCTGACATAGCACTTTCGCTTCAATGACACTCATACATCTTCTCATACACACTCCGCGGTTACTTCTAACATCACCCTTTTTCAATATGACGTCTATCTGACTGTCAGATAGAACAAAATATCCCAATCTATCACAATTTAACATCGCAAAATATTCTACAAATCAGCTGACTACTCTAAACCCAAGTCCTGACTCGCAACCCGTCCAAAAAGGTCAAACACGTGCCTACCTCCTTAGAGCCTTGGAAGTTCCCTTTAAGAGGCTTTCCGAAAATTTTCCACAGACAAACAACTTTAATTTAGAACAATAAAGTATTATTTAATTTATACGCGCTCTTGTTGAAGACATTTCAACGCTGGTGTACCAAACAGGTAGCTATCTTTGTTCTCTTATGAAACAAGGGTTGGATGGAAAGAGATAGCGGGTTTAAGACGAGTTTCTTAACTTGCCCCGTATAGATTTATAGGGGGGAGGGGTGAAACTCGATTTTCTGGGGTGAAAAGAGGTGGGGGTGAAAAGTCGAGATAGCTATGTTTTACTTTAATTTTCGTTTTAGATTCGCCGTAGGTTTAATGTTCTTTTATATAGTTTCATTATTTTGTAGTTAGATTTAACTAGGAATTATACATACATACATACTCATCACGCCTGATTTCCTGTACAATGATAGGCAGAAGTATAATGTTAAGCATTCTTGTAGGTACGCTCAGATTTAAATATAATATTAGTACGTAAAAGCTGATTTCGTCACAATAGTTACTCTTATAGTAGAATTGTCAAAATTTACGTATTAACACCGACGACGACCTTTAAGTTCGCTTGACCGTATTCGCTATTGCGGAAGTAGTATTTCTATCACCACCTCGAACTCATGTTAACCAGATAGTCAGTACTCAATGTGACAGGTAGTAAGCTGTGTCGCCATTTACAAGCACTGACTATTATATTATCTTTTTGCAGAACAAGTAGGTTTTCTCACGATTTTTTATCGTAGTAGTCCGTGCATTCCGCAAATGTATATTTATTACAAAAATGCACAAAGAAAAATAGAAAACTCTATTCCAGCAATACTTTTATATTCTTAACATTGTTACAAACTAGAATATTATGTAGCTGGCTACACTTTATCTAAGATTCAGATCAATACGTCGAGTATTCGCGCACAAAAGCAAATTAAATAATATTGATATCATTATCATACACAGAAGTAGTAACTGAACTGACTTATTCGAAACTTTTAGGCAAAAAATACATACACATCACGCCTGATTCCCTATAGAGGGGTAAGCAGAGATCACGGATCCCCATTTGTCCCGATCCTGACAGACCACTTTCGCTTCATTGACATTCATTCATCTTCTCATACACTCTCAGCGGTTATAGGTACTTCTAACGTCACCTTTTTTCAATATAGCGTCTATCTGACTGTTATATGACTTACTAAAAAATACTAAATTCATATACTGTACGGCAAAGGTAAACTTACAGTATAAGAACTCAAAAAACCAAAAACGAAAAGCTGGTTTAAAAAAAGGGTTACCTACACCCTTAGTCACGTATCTATTACGAATTTAAGTCACAAACCAAAAGCAAAATGGGAAAATAACGAAAAGGCAAACGTCCTAATCCTGCAATTTGGAATTCTAATGGCTAACTTAGAAAGGGATATTAAATTAAGGGACGCTTAGATGCATAGGGGTAGTCTTTGCTAGTTAGGGACTTAAATGGAATGAATTAGTTGCCTTTCTTAAGAAGGAAAGGTAATTAATAATAATAATAAAATTGTAGGCCGTTATTACACCAATTGAACTTGCGCCTTGGTTAGTACATTTAAGACTTGTGTTAACAACTCTTAAATCAACTTACCAAGGAGCTCGTTTAATTTGTGTAATACATACAAATATTCACGCTTGACGTCACGGTAAATAGAATCTATTGGGCGATGGGCTAGCAACCTGTCACAATTGTTCCATTATGATATTGCAACCCCAATATTCATGCTAAAAAGTGACCTAGAAGATCTTATCGTATCTTTCAGATTCTGTCCACCTCGAAAGGGATTAAAGGACGTGAATGTATATGTATGTATGTTTTATTAACTTAATGAATCATGAATATTAAAAACCTTACTTTCGTTGTTAAATTATAACATGTAAAGTAACAATAAAACTACGAAATTAAACATTTCCCTAGACACTTAGTTTTCCAACTCCAACCAAATTTTGAGCTTTTATTACTACAACTTTTATTGTTAAAATGATAACCTGACAACGGTATACTAAAATGCTATACAGAGAACATGACAGAGAACTCTGCCTATTTATCGAAACAGCAATAGTCAGTGAGTACACGGTGACATGGCTTACCATTGTCACGTTGGATACTGACTATTTGGTAAAATATGGATCAAAAGTGACTAAATAATATCAGTTCACTTAACCGTCGTTACAGCATTATTAAGCTATCCGTAATATTTTAAAAGATGTTTTATTTTTATATAGTATGCCTATCTGGGACTGTGCCTATATTAAGCTTGCCTATATAGTAGTATAGGTAACTAGTACATATGCCCTTATTAAAGGATATACACTACTTACCTATACTAATAATGCAAGAACTACCTACTGATTAAAACATTTTTTAAATCTTTTTTACTTTTCTTTACATAATTTCGCATATAATTTCTATGTACAATTTCGTAATAAAAATACATTAACGAAATGCGTCGAATACTACGGTGAGGGAAAACATCGCGCGGAAACCTACCTGTTCCCCGAACGGGTAATAGTTAGTGTTTGTAAATGGCGACATGGCTTACTACCTGTCACATTGATTACTGACTATCTGGGTTCGAGGTAGCCATAGAATTACTAACTCTGCGATTGCGGAGACGGACACCTGAACCTCTGACTACACCGCAAGGGTTAATGGTCGTGAACGCGTTTGTCTTTTATAATTTCTTTTCAATTGCTAGTACACAATGCAAGTACACGCTCACTAACTGTATCTAACTTTCGTCTAACTAAAAAAATGTTTTAGTAACTTAAAATCCTTAATTATACGAAATTAACCAAACAAAAGCGCTCAAACTCAAAAGATGAATAGATAAAGCAATAACAAACCCTGTTCTGAAACTTCATCCAAGATATTTTCTAAGGCTGTGCGGGGGTAGAGCCTTAATCCTCCCTCCCCACCCTTAGACGCCAAGAAGCGAAAATTTACATAAATTTACAAATTTTGCGCGGAAATAAAATAGAGCTTCTCCCTACCCCCTACAGGGAGAAAGGGGCGTTTTTAGTAACATTCTGACTTTGTGTTCTCGTTATTTAGTGCAGGTATGTAGTTGCTTTTATTTAAAGGTTTTAGGAATTAAACTAGAAATATTGTGTCGTGATGTAATTTGATTGAATTTAGTGCAGGTATGTAGTTGCCTTTATTTAAAGGTTTTAGGAATTAAACTAAAAATATTGTGTCGTGATGTTATTTGAATGTTATTACGTATAAACGATCATTTTATGAGTACCTAGTACCTATAACCGCTGAGTGTGTATGAGTGATGAGTGTCAATGAAGTGAAAGTGATTGGTCAGGATCGAGACAGATCCATGATCTCTGCCTACCCCTCTACAGGGAATCAGGCTAGATATGTACGTTTGTATGTATAAGGCACAAGTAGACATAATACAAATTACATTAAACACAGCTTTTAATACACACATATAAGTAGTTCTTGTAAGTGCCAATAATATAATATGAGGTATGGATGCAAACAGAATAAAAACTAGCTGCTTTTCTTTCCAATATATCGTTGGAAGTGACTAAGAGACTAGGGAGAAAACATTCTTTTAAACATTGGGTAGTAAATACACAAAAATTCGCTTCAAGACTTGTGTATACACACTCCCTTTTTAAATATGGCGAAGTAGTCAGAGGCTTGAGTGCCATCTTCGAAATTTCGAAGGCATTTTAGGTACCTACTCACGTGAAGCCCGCGTTTCACTAAGACAGCACCCAACGTGATAGGTAGGGAACCGTATCGCCGTATATAGGCGCTGGTTATTACCTATCCCAAGCCATAGGCAGGTTTCCTCACGATGTTTTCCCTCACCGTTAGCGACTGTAAATTATGCAGTAAACTAGTGACCCGCTCCGGCTTCGCACGGGTATAAAATATATAGTCTATTCCACTATTTAATGGATGTTATTATACATATAAACCTTCCTCTTGAATCACTCTATCTATTATAAAAACCGCATCATAATCCGTTGCGTAGTTTCAAAGATTTAAGCATACAAAGGGACATAGGGACAGAGAAAGCGACTTTGTTTTATACTATGTAGTGATATGTACCATACGAGTATACAATCTCCTATAATGCAATTCACATATGATGTCTTTTTCAATCTTAGTTTTAAAGACGTATTTACATAATCACCGGGACACTCCTGACGTTATTGTAGACTGTTATTGACAGGTTTCCATTCCATTGCTTTAGTGTAAGAGTAAATAAACTACTATACCATCGTCTTAAAATATTTTTAGGGGTGAATAGAACCCAAGAATATATAGTCAGTACTCAATGGAACAGATGGTATATACTAACTTTAATTAGAAATATAAAAAAGAATGCAAACTAGCTGCCGTTCTTCCCTGCCAATTAAAACGTTCCAACGTTCCATATGACATGACAACCCTTATATAAAAACAAAACAAACGCAGTCACGACCATTAACCTTTGCGGGGTAGTCAGAGGTTCAGGTTTCCATCTCCGCAATTGCGAAGGTAGTAATTTAATGGCCACCTCGAACCCATGTGTTGACCAGATAGTAAGTACTTAATGTAACCCTAATATTTAGGTAAGCTAAAAATTGATCTAGCAGATAATAATATAATATAATAATATAATATAATACATGGTAACCTAGTGATGGCAGTAAGGTTTAAGTTTATGTATGCTTGTTTTTGTTTAATAAAGATTATTATTATTATATTATATCCCCAAGGTTCTGTAAAATTCTGATTTCATTACGTGAATGTACATATATGTATGTATGTAAATAGCACAGTTTAAAGTCCTGAAACCCTTAGGGGGAGGTAGAAATCCAACTTCAGCAATTATCACGTACTGAGGGAATGTTCGGAGTTGATAGTGTTAACTTTTTACTACCCCTTTAACAGCTCCTAACAATCTGTGATTTTCACCACAGCTTGCCTTTAAGCTTTATGCTAGCCGGGACGCAAAAGAATAATAATATTTGGACATTATTACACCAATTGAACTAGCCCCTTGCTAAGTACATTTAAGACTTGCGTTAAGGGTACTAGTTAACGTATATTTTAGAAATATAATATACTTAATATACATAGATAAATATGTACACATATAGTATATATAATCAACGACCAGAGTGGAAAGCAGAAGAAAAGCGAAATTCTTAACTCTGCCTCCACCAGGAATTGAATCAAAGGGAATAAAGGCAGCTCTTCATAATTATATTTACGTCACATACTACCTCGAAACTAACCAAATTTCTAAGAAAACCTGCTTCTGACTGCATAAGGTAATTTAAGTGTCTCACACATACAATATTAAAGTTATGCAGCGAAACAAAGGAGGCAATTGAAAATTCTATCAAAACTTGGCCCAAGACGGTAAAGTATGCAAGTTGGAGTGTAGGAGTGGCTTTATATGCTATGCTTGTCTTACCTATTGTATACCTAATGTAGATGGTCAAAATTGTACGGTATACGTAAATAGGAATTATTTTCTTAATTCGACATAGCTGAGTTGTTTGGGGCTTGACTCTGTATCAGAGGGTACAGGGTTGAAATCCAAGCAGCATGTACCAATGGAAATGAAGTTTAATGAATTTCTATGTACATATTCGTAATAAAAATACATTTACGAAATGCGTCGAATACTACGGTGAGGGAAAAAATCGTGAGGAAAGCTACCTGTTCCCCGAACAAGTAATGGTCAGTGTTTGTAAATGGTGACATGGCTTACTACCGCTCAGATTGAGTACTGACTATCTGGTCAACACGTGGGTTCGAAGTGGCTAGCCTAACCTTCGCTAGACACCTGAACCTCTGACCACTCCGCAAGGGTTAATGGTCGTGAAAGCGTTTGTCTTAAATACGAGTACAGTGCAGTCATCGTTTTAATTCATAATTCATTTTTAATGAATCACAATGGTATGATGCGACTATTATATATGCATGGATGTAGATTAGGTAGTTATTTACTGAAACTTACTATACTATATTAATATTTATAAATTCATTGTTACTATAAATTGGTACGTCACCAAAAGGTTCCCTGTTAGGGTGACGTACATTTAAGAAATAATAAATAAATCAAATAAATTGATATCTATTCTCATAGCATTTTGTCACTAGCTAAGACCTAAGTGGCAGATGGCTAGATTTCATCAATCTCCCACTAGCAGGGACTAAGTTATTGAAGTCAACAAGCTCGGCAGCTGCGTAGCGAATGATGAGATGAGATCTACTTCCTAGGAACTTAGTCTCTGAAACTTAGAACCTAGGTGTTTGCTCAGAAATTTAGTACTATTCGTTCTCAAAGATAGACAAAAGAGCTTGAGGTAAGATTCGGATTGTCGTAATTTACCTAAATGCTAGTCTAAAACTAATAGTAATATAAGATATTTTGTATTTCTGATTTTCCGTCTTGCTTGAAAGGAATTATATTGTCACCTTTTTTCAAGTGTAGTGTATAATATGACCACAGAACTACCAAATAACAGGTTATTTTAAAGATCTTTCATTAATTTCCAACAACAATCAATTACTGTGACAATATTATTAGTTATTACATATTTCATCAGAATCCTAATGTTTAATCTAAAACATAAAAAGGAATAAAAGAACATAACTAAATACATAATACATAAATAACAATCTAAAACACACGCCATAATACAAAATATTTCAAACCAAAACCCACACAATTTTTCCCCCGCAGAATCCAAGATGGCGCCGTTCGCTGCGCGTAGTTCCAATTTTAAACTTGGCCCAATCCGTCTTGGTTGGAACTCATTTTTGCCTCCCCCTCCGCCTCACCCCCGCGAAACTTCGTCTTCATGTGCTGTCGAAGAGAGTGATGCTCGGATCATTTCATTTTTCTGGAAAGAAAAAGGTATTTTATGAAATAGATGTGTTGGTTGATGTTTTTTGGGTTGTATAATTAATGGAGGAAAAATAAATAATCTTGGTGCAAGTAGCTACACAATTTGATAGATAGAGCTCACGGCGGTAAATTATCATATAAAGATCATTGGACAATCGCTAAAAACTAAAAATATTCTTTTAAAGCGTTAAAGTTTAACGTTGCAATAGAAAAATATCTATCAACACTTTTAAAGGTAATAGTTAGGTCTATAAATAGCGCCTTACCGAATCATAAATACCGTGGGGTACAAACTTTCTATATGTGAGTTTTGTATAGTCACAGACTTGATGATGACTGTGTTCATTCAAACGAGTTAATTTAAAATAATAAGCTAAGACATATGACAGTCAGAAAGATGCCATATTGAAAAAGGGTGACGTTAGAAGTACCTGTAAACGCCGAGTGTGTGATGAAAAGGTGTATGTCTGATTTCTAACCTCTTTCTACAGGGAATCAGGTGTGATGTGTATGTATGTTATATTATTTATTAATCCAAAAATTATATTGCATCTATAGTCCGACTATCACACTTAATAAGCGAGCACCCGCCGCGAAGGTAGGTACAACTAGCTGCAGCTACGTGCGGTCCCTGAAATGGTTTTAATCAATTTTTGCGCTACGGAACCCCACTCGACTGTAGGGTTGCCAAAAATATGATATTTTTTGAAACTTAAACTGAATGTATTAACGTTGAATGTATTAATGTATGGCTTGCTAATGTGTGGGTTATTGAGTCCTTTGGGTGAAGTTCTGACAGCCAATCTTTTACTATATACCAAGTTATTTACTATATATAGAGAGAGTTTTATTCTTTATTTTTAGTTCTACCTCTGGATTGAATCCTGCTGTAGTAAAAGTACGATAATGTTTATTTAATTTTGCTCAACTGAGAGTCTAGCAAGACAACTTTGATAAATGTCGAACAACCTAAAAAATAGTAATATAAATACTGTTGAGTTCACGTTTGAACCTGGTCTGAAAAGGTCGCTGGTAGTGGTAGGCTGAGAGCCGTGAGAGATCTTGTTTTGTGACGTACCCTTCGGGAGGCCTACGTTCAGCAGTGGACTGACATAGGCTGATTGATTCATTGGTAACCATGAAATAGAACCTAGTGTTATCATACATCCAGAGAAAAATACTTTACGGTTGATCTCTCTATTAGAATTTAGTATATCATACACCATGTGTGAGCATTTTTATGACATAAATACTATATTATACATAAATACTATTCACGTCCTTCAATCCCTTTTGGGGTGGACAGAACCTCTGAGCTTTAGTATCTCCTAGATCACTTTTTAGCAAATAGAGGTTGTGATGTCATATGGAATATTCATGACAAGTTGCTAGCCTATCGCCCAATAGAGTCATTTACCTCTAATCCCCTTCTACGACATGCTGGGAAAAACGGCAGCTAGTTAGCATTCCTTTTACGTCACAGAGGAGATTTATAACATACATAATATTTATAATATAATTAATAACTACCGGAACTTATCGCGTAAGTATGAGTATAAATCGCGAATCTCTTAAAACTAATTATGTATAATATATGTGGGTATTTTTAAATTTCCCAAAAGCCAAAACCCTAATGAGCTGAGCTGAATTCCAGACTTTTTAGTTGTCCTTGGCGGAGGAATTTTTAATTAGACATAGTTCGCTCTGTCGCTACGTGCGGTCGGTTTCAGCGCTGCCCAGCGACTGAAACTTTTTCAAAATGGACGCTGAATTATACATATAAAAATGAGATTAAATTTTGAATTATAGGAGCTTTTTTCCTGGCAAAACTTAGTGCATGCAAAGTAAAGGTGCTTGTAACTACATCTTTTTCCGTTTATATATTATGAGTGATGAAAATAGTTTCCGAAATAAGAAATTTACTTATAAATCAGTATTAGAAGAATAATACCACAAAGGTAGTACTACTAACTATCTTAATCAATGCCTTAACAGCTCCAAACAATAATAGAAAAGCAAATCCCAAAACCAGTAAAATGCTAATTAGGCCCTTTGTCCCTATCCCTTAATTCGTGTCCCTAACCCAAATATGGAAGCCGTTTTAATAAAATAACACCTCCAAACAAAAACTCCCCAACTACAACTTCCGAATTTATAAACGGTCAAAAACTACCCTCGCTTTTTAAGAGGGACTAACCAAACATACCCTTTTCAACCCTCCGGGGCCGGGGGCTGGAAAAACACCCGAAAAGGTTGTAAAACTAAAAGGACCAACTACTTTTCGAGCTCTTTTAACCCTTTTCTGCTATTTTCGTCCCTTTCGCGCGATAGGCCGGAAACAGGGTCTTTTGGGTCTCTGCAGATCAGGATTATAATTTTAAATTGACCTCTGCTTTTCTGGATTATAACGATTGAATAGGTTATATAGCCTTAATCGGGTTATATTGTGGTGCCAAAGAAATTAGCGATAAAATAAATAAGTAGCCTTAGTCTGGCCTTGTCAAGGTGTGTAAGAAACTAGAGGTACCAATGTGCGTTATAATGAACTAGGAAGTTATTGAGTGACCTACTTACTCCCACCACAAGCTTTTGTGTTTCTTACACACTCACGTCCATAATTCGAAGGCATGAAACGAATATAGCCTGAAATGAACTTAAAAATATCGAGAATTTTATAACGAAACTTAAGAATAATTAGGTTAATAGTGATAGGCTTAGTACTTGAAAAATACCTAAAAATTTAATCTTCAATTATTTCTTACAAAATTCCTAGAATTAGACAACTTTACATTTCTTGAGGTCTTATATAGAAATGAAGCACAAATTTCTTATATCTACCTTACATATACCTTTATTGATTATTATTTAGTCTCCAAACAGCAATAAGACCATATTATCTTATTCCTTATTCAATAATATTATAAAATACTATTACCGTGTAAAATATAATACTTTACCCTACAAAATATTCTTGGCATCCGCACAATCTTACCCATTTTAAAGACGCAAGCAGCGCCAATCGGAGCCTCCCCGAAAGGGTATTTAATTGTCGGATATTAATTCGCGTGCTAATTTCTATAGTTGCCACCCTACTCCCTAAGATAAGGGCTGAGGGTAAGGAAGGCCATAAATTGCCAGATACAAAACTTAATTAGGCCGGTTTCTGAATTTTGTGAGCGTATCACATTGTTGTTGTTTTATTGGGTTGGCATAGTTCTTATGGGTTAAGGAACAGAGTATTGCTGGAAAAGGGGTGGATATGAGGTTGGTATTATTTGGGATATGGTGTATGGTTCAGTTCTGGTTAAAGTCTTTCTTATATTAAGATATTTTCTGAATAAGTTTTAGTGGTCAATTACGAAATTCTTAAGATTTTCCGAACATAGAGACAAAACCTAATTATTTTTATTATTTCCTGAAATGAACCACCTACACTTCTGACATTAATAGAATGTCTAGTGAGAAATTAGTTTTGGTAGGTAGGAACTATATGGATGGCCATAATCATTTTAATGTATATATTGTGTGATATTTTTTTACAAATTTGAAACAAAATTTTTGTGTACGAAACCTATTTTTTTTTCAATATCAATCCATTACATTATAGGACCAAAATTAACATGATTTTTATTGGTTAAAACCTTCTCGGCAAGATTCGCATTTTTTATTAAACCATCTCCATTAATTACTTTTCCCATATAACATATCAAGTACATACTCCGAGTAAATACCTATTTACCTTTAGGTATGTAATACTTATACTAGCACAGCCTCCCTCTCTTTGAGATTTAGGGACGCTAGTCACGAGTTCCACTCTTAAATACGATTTAAAGGTACAGTCGCGTAAGTTCATCTATTTAATCAAATACCTACCTGCGTGCCTTAGCAACAAGGGTACTGGTGGACGGAAAAGTGACTCGGTTTTTATTAATAACTAGCGACCCGCTCCGGCTTCGCACGGGTATAAAATATATAGCCTACTCCACTATTTAATGGATGTAATTATACATGTGAACCTTCCTCTTGAATTACTCTATCTGTTAAAAAAAACCGCATCAAAATCCGTTGCGTAGTTTCAAAGATTTAAGCATACAAAGAAACATAGGGACAGAGAAAGCTACTTTGTTTTACGAGTATACATGTAGTGCTAATAATAAAGCATTTATTAACAGCAACAAAAACATACACAATACAAATCAAACTTACAAACTAGGGGGTATAGCTTGTGCATGTTATTGTCGCAGCAAATAGGTTCTAACTCAGCTGGGTATGTTACGTTTGGTGGCAAACGCAACGCTGATATTATGTTAGAACCAACAAGAGGGCAAAATTAACAATAAGAGCTTAATAAACATACATATTAATAAGTGTAAACTTTAAATAAATATAAAAATTATTATAATTTCATTACTAGAACTTTATTTCAATTTATTGTTCACTAGTGTGCTTGTAAATGGCGACATGGCTTAGCACCTGTCACATTGAGTACTGACTATCTGGTCAACACGTGGGTGGCCATAGAATTACTACCTTCGCAATTGCGGGAATGGACACCTGGACCTCTAGAGACTCGACTACCTCGCAAGAGTTTATGGTGGAACGCGTTTATTTTGTTTTTTGTTTATGCCAACATGTAATAAGAGGCCTCTAAATCTAGGGTAAATGGAATCTATCGGATGATGGACTAGCAACCTATCACCTATTTCACATATGACAGCACAATCCCTATATGTATGCTAAAAAAGACCTAGGAGGTTTCTTGTCTCCGAGGTTCTGCCCACCTTGGAAAGGATTAAAGGATGTGAACATATGCATTAAATTAGTGATGATTATTTAATCAATAAATATCACTAGTAAATCTGCATTGTAAATACAATGCTAAGGATTTAAGTATCTGACTGTCACAAGTGACAAATTAAGATTTTTAACCGTCTCAGGTCGCATTAAAAGCTGAATAAAAATATTTAGAACCGGCTCCAAGCTAGTTTCGGGTACTATCGATTTACTTTTTTATAGAATAAATGTAAAAACTGGACACTCGATCAAAATACGCTACAATTCAAACAACTTGTATAAAAGGGTTAAATTCTGGATTTGGACAGTTTCAAAACAGGTTCTTTCAACAAGTATTGTAAAATCAGGTTTTGTATGATTGTTATTCGTTATAACGAGTTTTTATTCAATTATTGACAACCAGTAGGACATTCTGTGCCCATCAAATAAAAAAGGGATATAAACCTGAAACTTCAATTGGAGATATAAACTGGTATGAAACATGACTGGGACTGTAAATCGTGACGAGGGTTGTTGTATAGTATTTTATAATGTTGCGTAGTTTATTTTTCATTGCTTGATTTATCATGACAATAATTTTGTGGAATAATAAATTTCATATCTTTTATCGCCATTTTGTTATGGCCGCCATTTTAACTACTAGATAAATAGTTCAACAGACATTACCTTTACGAGTTATCTCTGCCATAGCGAAGTTATTGATTCTTTTAGCACGAACCCACGTGTCCATAAGATAGAAAGCTGATAGGTATATATGTATGTATGTCAGGTGGTAAAGCGCATTCACCTAACGCTTTTTAATTAATAATAATTGGGACACTATTACACCAATTGAACTAGCCTCTTGCCAAGTAAGTAAGAAAGTCAACGTATATTTCAGAAATATATACATGTTATAATAGTTAAATACATATATAGCAAATAAAATCAACAACTAGATAGCAGAAAAAAAGCGTAGTTCTTTACTCAGTCTCCCCCTTTAATCGAATCTGGGACCTCACGATTAGCGTTCAGGTGTCTAACCGATAGCGCCACGGAGGTCATCAAATATATACATGTCATATGTAGCTATCAACAACCAGACTAGATAGCAGAAGAAAAGCACTGTTCTTTACCGGGATTTCACGATTAGCGTTCAGGTGGTTAACCAATGACCACCAATGAAAACCACGGATGTCGTCGAAATTATCTCTAAGACTTTTGCCCGCACCAGTACCTTCCGTCATAATTTCCCGCCCTCCTAGGTACACATCTGAACAAATTCAATAAAGTTCAAGAGAACTGCTCTAAGGGGAATGCATAATTTCTTCAGCTCTTTGTTACGAGATGGCGTAGGGCTGGGGGAGGCATTATCACAACCTTATCGAGTACAATATTCATCAGTTTATAGTATTCCACCATTAGACGTATGCCTGTCCTAGGGTATGCCACAAGACATGATCACTCGTGGCCCTCAAGTAGCCACTACCAGCGACCTTCTTCAGGTCATATCTCCACCTGGTAGAAACGTATCCAACATCACGTTAACTCCAATTAATATCTAAAATAATACATAATGTCATGAATAATATGTTTAATTCTTCTTTATAATATAGTTCATTTTTCAAGTAATCGAGACTCTGTCAATGAGTTTAAATAATTTATACTTTAATGAGTGCTGTCAAACTTTGTTAGTACTTATTGGCATGGAAGCCATTATTAATCATATTATATCAAAAAGTGTCTGAATAGGATGCTATGAAGACTCCAGAATTGATTTCAAAATACCTTGTCCGTAATAAATGAATGTAGAACATATAAATTACAGTATATCATCATTTCGATATAACGTTACTTCTATATACATTCTAAAACAAGGCATATCAATTGAAAGTTCCATACTATCGATAAGATATTACACTACAAGTAACTCATCCCATCCTTACGTTGAAAAGTGAAGTGACACTGTATAAATTCAGTTACGAGTTACGAATACATTTCGATAATCACGCGGTGCGCTGCCTCGAAAATTCCGTCTCAAGGAGATCACGTTTTGACTACTAATCGTGGAGCCTACTCACTACTTCAACTACCTACTAAAGAAGGGTGATATTAGGAGTGCGTATAGAAGAATGTGTATGTGGTTTTGAGGTAGAGTAGGGAAGTGATAGAAAATGTTTGTAGATGTACTCGTAATACGTTATAAAGAAAATTTGAAGGTGAGCTACTAGATTCTTGATTTCTAAATTATTTGAAATAATGATTGGGTAACAAACCAACAAAAGGAGACGAATGTATGCATGCTTTTCACTTTATTTTAGAATCTTTTAAAATATGTATATCTTCTAATTATGAATCATGTCTACATTTAACTGCCAGTTATTTTGCATTTATGTCAATAATAAACATAGCCCTATACAATTTCTTTAACTGACAATATTTGACGTCACATTCTTCAAACCAATCTACCAAAACCTTCAAAACCACCAAACCTTTTCAGCCTAGCAAAACTCGAACCCAGTTCCTTACCAAACTGCCACCAGCATACACCCGCTTATTATAATCTTATAAGTTGGCACATTGCTCTGAATGCAAAACAGCAATTCAAACTCAGAACTCCAGCCGCCATGTTGCAAAGTTCCAAATTTGAAAATTAAAGCGGGCGCGAGGAGAATTAAATACAACGTCTTCCGGAAAAGTTTTGGACAAAGACGGTACCTGGTACGGGTTGGTACTTGTCTAGAACGAGTACAAGTATTAGGTACAAATATGTGCTCGTATCTAAGATATTAAGAACTTATAAAAAAACGGTTTAATATAAACATCGTGATGAAAGTAAATTAAACTAAATGACATTTAGATTATAGTTTTAAGAGATTCGTGATTTATACTCAAGATTAATAACTAACGGGGCTTATATGTATACCTAAGTCCCGTTAGTTATTAATCATGACATTTTGATTGTTGTCGAAGAGCAGTAATCTGAAACATTTTGGTATATTAGAGATGGTAGCTACTTTATTCCTAGTAAATACCTAAAAAACCACTAAAAAAGTCAGTTTTTTCCTACCAACTGACGGGAAGAAAGTACATAATTACATTATATTAAGATTCATTGTTAGAAAAGCACTGGATTCAATGCAATAGAAAGTAAGAAAAAAATCATTTTCACTTTTAATAAGAATGTAGAGACTAAAATTTAAAAGAGCATACTCTTACGACTTAGTAATACCTACATAAATATATATAAAAACTAGCAAATACATACTACATCTATTTACTAAACAGTCACATTTCCTCTCTAAATATTTCCTTATGAAATCTGAATAAAAGCTTCCATTTGGGTGCGCAAAATCTCCTTTTGCATTTAGAGGTAGAAATGAAGTAAACAAATTTTCTGCAAGGATACGAGGGGGCGTCCCCCCTGGGGTGGCAGGGGGACTAGTTAAGGTTTTTTACTCGGAGGTCGATTCTTGAAAAGGTGTCGATGGAAACTAAGGTAAAGTAACTAGCGGGACTTATCGCGTATGTTTTTATATAATAAAGTTACATGGCTGCTGCAACGTAGCCGAAACGTCGGGTTAATAAAGGTAACTTTATTATATAAAAACATACGCGATAAGTCCCGCTAGTTATTAATCATGAGTATAAATCGCGAATCTCTTAAAACTATAAGGTAAAGTAGTATTGGATAGTGGAATGATGTCTTCACTGAGTCAAGTAACTTAAGTGAAAAAATGAAAAAATATTTGTGTAGAGTAAATGGCAATTCGGTGTAGCCGATTAGTTAGGGGCCTGACTCTCTACCAGTTAGTTATGCCATTTACGTGCTCTGTACAAGTTTTTGATGTCCGATGTACATTTACACAATAATAATACATTTGATTAATGCGCCTACTTTCACGTTGAGAGAAATTAATATTGTGAGTAAACCAACCTATGCTTGCTACTGGCGACATGGCTTACTACCTTTACAACCTTGAAAACATTCTCTGCAATTACAAAAACACAAGAACCTCGGACTATCATTCAAGTATTTAGGATAATAAAATTTATTGATTTTTTGTTAACAAACTATAATTCTGATAGCAGAATCAACCTCAATGATACCAGCACAGTTGGCTATAAAGATAGTATTTTTTCCGCATGTGTGCGTGTACCACCCGGTTTTGAATGTGTGCGTGAGTTAGCTTTTTCGATTAGTTTTCTGCCAGGCAACGGCTTTAATGACTTGCGACTGCCACGGGTTGGGAGGATGAGAAAAAAGGCAGAGTTTGTATGTAGAATACATCGCGAGGAAACCTACTTGTTCCCCGAACGGGTAATAGTGTTTGTAAATGGCGACACGGCTTACCACCTCACATTGAGTACTGACTATCTGGTCAACATGAGTTCGAGGTGGTCATAGAACTAATACCTCTGAAATTGATTGATGGTTGTGAACGAGTTTGTCTTTACATATGTGTCTAAGGGATAAGGGATAAAGGCATCGATTGGGCGATGGGACAACAACCTACCACCAATGTTTCATATGACATCACAACTCCAATACATGCTATAAAGTGACCAAGGCTATCGTGTATCTGAGGTTCTGTCCACCCAGAAAGGGATTGAAAAACGTGAATGTATATGTATATATGAAATTGTTCTGAGTTGTTGTCTCATACTGATTAGTCAGATGATTTTTGTATATCTGGTATTACTAAGTAATTAATGTTTAATTATATTACACACACTTTAACTTGTGAGCTACTATCGTAAACGTTCGTGTCGCAAGTATAATACGCAAATTAACTATCTTGAGAAATGGATAGAGAATTGGATTCGAAAGACCAAAGACTCAAAAAAGGATATAGTTGTCGTAATTAGGCTGATGATAAGAATGTATGATTATGAGAGTGTTTTTAAATTTTCAATATCATTAATCAAAATGCTTATTTAATATCCTTTTATTAACTAATTAGGTTAATCAACCGTACACAAAAACACTTATATTCTAATATTACTTTCAAATAAACGCTATACCTGCCTACCTTACAACCCATAACATTTAACACTTAAAAACAATCCTTTGCACACAGACATTCTTAACTGAAAGGGGTAAGAATCCACCCCCCCGCCCTTCGCAACATAAACGGTAAAATCAAACTACAGCAATAATAGCTAAGCACAAAAATGGTTCTCGGGGGGTAAGACACCCCTTCGAAGAATACGGTGGGTTGGGTCTCTTTTTTAACCCCACCAAGTCTTACCCCAAGGCTTGGGGTGTTTTTGTGCCCTCGCCAATGGGTGGTTTTATTCCAAGTTTTCACCGTAGCTTGGTTTTTGCTTCGCTTTTTAGACGGTTTTGGTGAATTTTGAACCTGGTTGTTGGTTTAGTGGTGGTTTTTTGTAAGGGACATTATTGTAGGATTTTTTATCTATCTATAGATACGTGATTGTCAGTGTCTGTAAACGGTGACATGTGGACTTCATGTCTATGTAAATAAAAATATAATAAAATATTTACATTAAAATATAGTTACTATTTTTTCTGGTTTTTTTGTGTGAATGTAATTTTCATTGTGATCTATTCTAAAGTCTCTAAACTGACAATTTACTAACTGAAATGAAATAATTGCCTTTCCTTTTACCTTGTTTACTGTTCCTGTGCTTCGAATATTATCAAATTTGAGAATACTTACTAAAATACATATAAATGCGTAACAGATTTCTCCATTAGAATAATTTACATATACATGTACATACCAACCTCCATAACCAAATTTAATTAAGACACAATCTTTCCCCATTCCTTAGAAGCCAGACAAAACCTTTGAAGTTTGAACTGTTACATAGAATCTGCTTCGTTAACCCTTCTTCGTGTATCCCCTTCAAAATAAATAATAAAAGGGGTTCGCGAGGGGTAAGACATCAAAACGAAACGTCGAGAAGCTTTTATTTCGTGGGCGGCGAGGG
Source organism: Leucoptera coffeella (assembly GCA_030578115.1). Classification (NCBI taxonomy): domain Eukaryota; kingdom Metazoa; phylum Arthropoda; class Insecta; order Lepidoptera; family Lyonetiidae; genus Leucoptera; species Leucoptera coffeella. The sequence goes on along the minus strand of JAMBLF010000564.1, from coordinate 217,117 downwards.
GTTAAGGAAATGATTTTGTCTTTTAGAGAGAGATGAAAGGTACCTAGATGCTTGGATCTTTGAGTGGTAGACTGTGTGTTTATTTAGGTATATTTAAGTATAAGTACTTTTATTTTAAATTTCGTTTCTGAAAGGATTTTGTTGAACATGGATATAAACTGCTTGTGTAAATCTATCTACATAAATACAAAAAAAAATTAACATTGTTATTAAATATCAAAATTTTGTTTATCAACGAGAAACGTAACAATCTATTGTAAATCCTGATATAAATTATGTACTTTTGAATTGGTGGTGCCTCATACATATATTTTACTAGCAACGGACCGTAATGATAACTAATAATGTTTATTTATCTCAAAAACCTTTGTAATATGTTACTGAACCTTTTTATTATTATTGACTTTATTATAAAAAAATCTTTGTCTTTTTTCTTCATTACATTTATGGAAACATTAATCATCTCCTAATCACTACTAACACAACTGCTTACCGAAATTGTAGCCATATGAAATTTAAACCCATGTATTTATGTAATCATTCTACAAATACATATAACCTCGTACCTAAGCCATGTTTAATTGTATACACTGTACATACACACATAAATTAATCCTATACATATTCAGCATACATACATAATCAACGACATCAATCATTTAAACAATAAGACATTACGTACATAAACATAGATGCAGTAACCAAAACAAATCTTCAATTTCTAAACAAAGTTAACCCTTGAGGAGGCGCTCCGTCTCATTACCCCGAGGGAGGGGGGAGGTGGAGGGAATCTTCGTTTAAATCTCAGACATTTTATCTAAATGAGCGTTGGAATGGGCTCTAGGACTGTTAGAGAGAGTAACCTAGGAGACTGGGTAGATGGGATTTATAATAAAGAGAAGCTAGGTTTACGTATAAAATGTTTAGTTTGTAAAAGGCAATATATAATTCAGAATGACGACCTCCGTGGCGCGATCGGTTAGACGCCGGAACGCTAATCGGGTTCGATTCCCGGTGGAGGTAGAGTTAAGAACTACGCTTCTCTACTGCTTTCCAGTCTGGTCGTTGATTATATATGCTATACATGTGTTTATCTATGTATAATATGTATACATTTTCTTAAATATACGTTGATTAGTATCCTTAACACAAGTCTTAAATGAACTTACCAAGGGGCTAGTTCAATTGGTGTAATAATGTCCAAATATTATTATTATTATAATTGTCATGGCAAGCGCTGTAGGTTTTTCGTGAAATCTAACCCAACTTTTTAACACATCAATGGTGAAATTTTGACATGTTGGTATGTTATATGGACGGTGAATTTATTTGCAAAATCTTCTACTTCTTAGGACAACAATTTGAGAAATATGGAGATGAGAGTCTGTACTCGGTATCAAAGTATACTTACTGTTACATTAGGGACTGCCAATATCGACGATGGAAAGGCTATTTCTTAAGGTCCATTTTGCAACTTCACAGGAGAGAGATTTATAGTTTTACAAACTTTACGAAAAAATGCACATAATCTAATTTTTGTTACTTATTGGTGAAAATTTGACTCACCAATTGAGACAATGTATCAGAAACTTGGTAAATTCATCTAAAACTTGTGTCATGGGTACTAGTTAGCGTATATTTAAAAAACATATATATATTATATATAGATAGACATATATAATGAACAAATAGACTGGAAAACAAAAAAGCATAGTTCTTAACTCTGCCTCTACCGGAAACCAAACCCGAGGCCTCACGATTAGCGTTCAGGTGCTTAACCAATCGCGCCACGCAAGTCGTCAAATGTACATAACTTGAAATACCCATCTTCTCGTTACTCTTTGTCACTTCCTTCCCATAGCTACCTAACTAATGACCCATAAGAAATGCGAAGGCGCGAGATGTGCACATCTCAAGTGTTGCTGCGGACATTGATATATGTGGCGGGGAACGGGTTAACCCTACTATGAAGGAAGCCATTGTGCTCTGTTTTTGTCCTTCGCCGCAGGGTTAATGTGTATGGTGAGATATAGTATGTATATGTATGTAGAGTATTTGGATAGGAAGGTATACTATCCATAGCAAATATACATAACATACGCTTCACGATTTGTGTATACACACTCCCTTTTACCGGGATTCGAACCTAGGACCCTTCTTACCCACTAGAGGCCTTACGCACTGGCTTCTTATACGTACTTACATGTATATTTTATCATGACATATGCTTCACGATTTGTCTACACATTCATTCTACGAAATTACAAAGGCATGTTAGGTATGAGCTACTCAAAGCCCGCAAAAATTATGTATCAGTTATATTATTATTGAGAGCAAGTATGAGAAGGTTAATGGGTGTGAGTGAAGCAAGAGAGATTTGTCAGGATCGTTCCAGGTGGCAGTCGATAGTCTCTGCCTATATTAAGGAAGTAAAGACGTGAATATATGTTTGTAAGTAAATTATCAAGATAGTTAGGAAAGTTAAAAGTGGGTGTAACTCAGTTACTAGTGTTAATATCTAACTAGTTAGTGTTAGTGTCAAGTATTTAGACAATATAATATAATATATTTGTACATTATTACACCAATTGAACTAGCCCCTTGATAAGTTCATTTATTATGTTAAGCGTACTAGTCAACGTATATTTAAGATATATAATACGTAGATAAATGCATGTATTGCGTATATAATCAACGACCAGACTGGAAAGCAGAAGAAAAGCGTAGTCCTAAACTCTGCCTCCACCGAGATTCGAACCTGGGACCTCACTATTAGCGTTCCGGCGGCTAACCGATCGCGCCACAGAGGTCGTCAATATACCAACCTAGATTTTTTTTCCTACTCGTTAGTATAAATCTATAGATTATCTATAGATTACTTAATCGAAAGCTCTATTGGGGCAAAGACACGACCTCACGTTAACTGCCTGAACGCTAATCGTGAGGTCCCGGGTTTGATTCCCAGTGGAGGCAGAGTTAAGAACTACGCTTTTCTTCTGCTTTCCAGTCTGGTCGTTGATTATATATGCTATTTATGTATTTATCTATGTATAATAAGTATATAATTCTTAAATATACGTTGACTAGTCCCCTCAACACAAGTCTTAAATGCATTTAGCAAGGGGCTAGTTCAATTGGTGTAATAACGTCCTACAATATTATTATTATAAAGATACCAACTTGAGCATCGAACCAAAAAGTTTGTCCAACAAAGGAGTTTCCAACTCGGCATAACAAGACAAGATGTCACTAATCTAGGCAATCAAACGTCAGGAAGACAGCTTGTTCGAAATTTAAATTCGAGCTGTCATTTGAGGCGAATTTCCGCGCCACAAGCTGATGCCATATTGGCGTCGGAATAAAGCGTGCGGTACACAGACTGGGAAGATATGTAGGTGTTTTTGAAATAAAAAATATATGTACATACATGGACAAAATGTATGGTTTTTTTATCATGTTGGACGTTTTGCAGAAATCACGAAAATTATGTTTCCCTGTAAGACCAGGGCTGTCATTCTAAATGTACTATATTTATATATTACTATATTATATACGGCGAAGCTCAGTTGTTTGGGGCTTGACTCTGTATCAGTGGGTACAAGGTTTAAACCTCGCAGCGTGTATAAATGAAAATATTTTTTTCTAGTTTAGTAAGCACATTATCGCAATAAAAACACACGTGGATTCAAGGTGGCTATAGAAATACTACCATAGCAATTGCAGAGATTGACACTTGAATCTTTGACTACACCGCAAGGATTGATGGTCGCGTTTGTCTTTTGTTTATATTTGTTCTTCTTTATTTTTACATAAACTTATCGATGGTGCGTCGAAGGCCTAACTGTACTTGCTCATTACATTAACTAAATAAAAAATTACATAATTTTCTCACATTTTTGTTTCAATTTCACTTCATTTTCTTCCATACCATAACTCGTATCACCACATCACTCTTGAATCTATAGTTCAATTTTACATTAAATCTAGTAGTAGTAGTAAACTTTTTATTTATCTACAATAAATAGCAACCTGTGCGAACCTGAAAATTGCCTAAGAACGTATATATGTTTTATAAATAACATACATACAAAACCTTTTTGTAATTCTTTTCCATCCCCTCTGTACAGCCCACCTTAAACCCACTTTAAAATCCCGATTGCTCTCAAGGAAACCTATTTCATTCATCTCCTTTGGCACTTGCAAGCAGGTGTTCTCAAGACGCACTAACAGTGATTTAAGGCCCCAATACCACTTGTAAGATAGGAATTAAAACTGATACTAGAGTACCCGCCACATAAGGTGGCAGTTGGAGGCGTCGCCACAGTCGCGTAATCCAGTGTTGCCAGTAAACACGCCAAAACTAGCACTCACTGTGCCATACGGCTCGATACATTATATTGAGGTTTCATTTGTAACGATCTTTGGTTGCAGAGCTATAAACTCAAATAAAACAAATTAATATACCAAAGTCAAAAGTCAAAATATTTTTATTCAAAATAGGCCCTATCATAAGCTCTCTTTGAAAGTTATTTTATGATCTAAGTACAAATTAAAAAAACTATATATTGACAAAAGGAATATATATGAGTGAAGTGGAAGGGCGGTTACGTAGGGGCCGGCCTAATAAGACATATATGTAACAGTCAGATAGACGCTATATTGAAAAAAGGTGACGTTAGGAGAACTTATAACCGCCGAGAGTGTATTAGAGAATGTATGAATGTCAATGAAGCGAAAGTGGTCTGTCAGGATCGGGACAAATGGGGATCCGTGATCTCTGCCTACCCCTCTACAGGGAATCAGGCGTGATGTGTATGTATGTATGTAAAAAAACTATTTCAAACATGGCACTGAGCATTGTCTTTACATATTTTTACCGAGGTTAGTTCACCAACCATTTCGGCTGCTCAAGATGCCACGTCATGAAGACCACGACCGCTCTGATAAGAGCGTAACGATTGAGAAGAAGAAGTTCAGCGGAGACCCTTGGAGAAGAACTAACAAGAAACTCCAGAAATCAATTTATTATAATCACCCTTAACAAACATAAAAATTACAAAGAGTGGGCAAAAAACATAACGCTGGTAATACTAAATTTACCTTTCATACAAAATAACACGCAATGGCGGAAACGTCAAATTTAGTTCCAAGATTGGCTACTGCCACCTTATGTGGCGGGTACTCTATTGTCTATTTGATAAGAAACAAGTACGGAAAATCAGTCGTCTATGGTGCGTCAACAAAGTCAGCAGCTCAGTGAAAATTGAAAATACAAATAATTATTTTCGTTTGAATATTTAGTCAAGTGTGATGCCAAACTGGCTAAGTATGTTTGCGTTGGGATTTTATTTGGATCTTCAACTGCAATGAACCGAAGAACAAGGAAGAGGAGAAGAATTGGACTTCGACTTCGTTTTTCTTCGGTTGTAGCGGATGGCGGCGTTGGTGTAACCATGGCGATGGAATAACAAGAAGTTCAAACGTCGTGGCATCAGTGTTTGAACTTCAGCCGACATAACCTTAGTGGTGAATGGCTTAATAAAGAAATTAAAAAAATACCGAAAATTTTAACTGCATTGCTATTGGTCCACGTAATTCATTACACACTAACGCTGTAGTTTTAGATAACTGTAACCGAAACGTATGAAGTCATGTATACTTAGTACTTATTAGCCTAGACGTTGATGTTCGCAGTACCTTATCGTTTTGTGATCATGTAATGTATAGAGTGTGTCCAAGTTAAATGTAGTTACCCGTGATAGGGCTAAGCAAGCTAATAAGCAGGAAGGTGTAATGTAGATAGTTAATAAAATATAATCTTGGTCACAATGTACGATGGCAGGTAGGGCCAGCCAGTCCGTCAATAAATGTCATCCAGTGAACAAGTGTGTTTCCTTTCTTAGCCAGCCGCAGTTAGCCCTTCATAGCTACATATGTACATTACACAATCATGTAGAAAATATTGTTGACGTATCTGCAGAGAGGTTGTCAAAAGGAAGTTATGATGATAGTTTTTAATATAAAAAGAATTTTATAATAATGATTTACTCTACTAATTAATCGTGACTCAATATCAGTGCAATTGCGTTATTTTTGGTACCCCAACGTTGTTTTGACAGCTTTGTTTATGTTCAATCGTAAGCGGATTACTATTGAGTCACTATCGAGGTACAACTGTGATATATCAAAGCTTATATAAGTATACAGTAGATACTCAGTAGCAACGCATTTGTATCGCCGTCATAGTAAGGACTGCGGCCCCAGGTCATATGTTATTCAGAGAATAAGGCAGGTATCATAACATAGATAAGACATTAAAAAACGTTTAACATTCTAACTACACGTCTATTATCTATCACATCTGATTGATATTGTATTTTTGACGACCTCCGTGGCGCGATCAGTTAGACACCTGAACGCTAATCGTGGGGTTCCGGGTTCGATTCCCGGTGGAGGCAGAGTTAAGAACTACGCTGTTCTACTGCTTTTCAGTCTGGTCGTTGATTATATGTATATGCTATATATGTATTTATCTATACTTACCGAGGGGCTAGTTCAATTGGTGTAATAATGTCCAAATATTATTATTATATAGAATAATGCTTCAATGTGGATTGAACAAACAACCATTGATTACCTACTGAATGTATACCCTAAAATAAATACCTATAAACTTTGTTTTGTAGTAGAATCGGTTACCCAAATGTTCGTTTAAAGGAAATCTGTCTTCGAATTCAATAAAAGCGCAGACTAGATAAATCTAAACATCTGTGCTCTTTATTGAAACAAAGCTAAGAAGAATTATGTGACATCACTACATAGTATAAAACAAAGTCGCTTTCTCTGTCCCTATGTCCCTTTGTATGCTTAAATCTTTGAAACTACGCAACAGATTTTGATGCGGTTTTTTTTAATAGATAGAATGATTCAAGCGGAAGGTTTATATGTATAATAACATCCAGTAAATAGTGGAGTAGGCTATATATTTTATACCCGTGCAAAGCCGGAGCGGGTCACTAGTTGTTTAATATAAATGCAGTCTAAGTTGATGTAGTATTTATATAACATGTCACCGTTTTCCCAATGAGGGGAAGACAGTGATCACATCTTATACATACATACACATCACGCCTGATTCCCTGTAGAGGGGTAGGCAGAGATCGCGGATCCCCATTTGTCCCACTGACAGACCACTTTCGCTTCATTGACATTCATACATCTTCTCATACACTCTCGGCGGTTATAGGTACACCTAACGTCACCTTTTTTCAATATAGCGTCTATCTGACTACACATTTAATATCTTATACAGTTAGACTTAGTTAGGTCGTAGTAAAGGAATCTATCGTGCGAGGGGCTAGCTACCTACAAAACAAAACAAAACAAACGCATTCACGACCATTAACCCTTGCGGGGTAGTCAGAGGTTCAGGTGTCCATCTCCTCAATTGCGAAGGTAGTAATTCTATGGACTCCTCAAACCCACGTGTTAACCAGATAGTCAGTACTCAATGTGACAGATGGTCAGCCATGTCGCCATTTACAAGCACTAACTATTACCTGTTTGATGAACAGGTAGGTTTGTTCACGCTGTTTTCCCTCACCGTATAATTCGATGCATTTCGTAAATGGGCTAGCTACCTATCAGTTATGATCAATATGACCTCCTGACACTATTGTTTATGCTAAAATTGACCAAGGACATAATATATCTTCGAGGTTCTGTATACCGCGTAAGGAATTTAAGGATATGAATGCATGTGTGTGTATGTAACGTTAGAAGTACCATTAAAGCTAAAAGCAAGTAAAACGATACGTTTTTGTGGTACCAAATAAAAACCGCGTTGGTTTAATGTTTATGGTACAACACGCTTTATCTACAAATCATTATTACGATATTAGTATTGTTTGTGTTATGTTATTATTTAAAAATACATATACTTACTTTTGTCTAATAATTCTAGGTGGTAATAAAAATTATGAAGGCATTATGTTTCATTGTAATTTAGGCACCTCACTTCACTATCACAAAACTTCTTTTTAGCATTTTTTTTTATTCATTATTTGTTATTTTTCTTTATTATACCTAAATTTTTAATAACACATAATTTTTGTTTACTCACACTTTCCTTACCAACAAATTATGACATTATAAAAAAACGAATTATTTTAAATTAAATCTCACATTTCACCAATATCTTAACACCATAACCGCCACTATGAAAATGAAGAACCACTGTCCAGTAACTGTCCGGCATGAGAACCGAAACAGGTTTTAATTATAAGCAAAAAGCATCTTGTAAGAAACATGTTTTTTATCATTCAACCCCTTTGGACACTGGTCATCGTGAGAAATAGGGGAGAGGGTTGTTTTTACTCGCCTTAACATACGTTGGTCACTTTAAAACTATAAAAACAGGTTCATTTGTATGGGAAGGGAGATATGATTGTTTAGGTATTGTACTTGAGTTTATAGTCTAGGTTTTAAGTCGGTTATAATTAAGTTGGGCTAGTATATGATATAAATATAATAACAGCTATCTATTTTTTTTGAGCATTTAGTAAGTAAGGCCTTGATCATATTATTTAGAATTTTCTTACGTGATGGTCTAGCGACATGTCATAATTTGGACAAATGTCATCTCAATAGTGATGGATGTTAAAAGCAACCAAGGAGATATTGCTTCAAATAAAGAATTGAATTTTTAATAGGACTTTATTCAAAGTATAATTCTAAATTCAATGTTGTACTTATGTAATTTAAATAAACGTGACTGTCATAATATATTCTTATACTAAGATTTGCTCATGTTCATGCTATATATTTGTTTGTTTGCTATGTACATATATGTAATTTATTGTAAACAAGAATATAACTAAAAAAATTTCAGACATATTACTAATACATTTCAATTTTTAACTTTATAAGTCCGTATGAATTTAATAGACAGAGAATTAAAGAAAACGATTCCAACACTTACAAATTCAACTAACACCCTAACTGTCCCATCAAATAGACCGTGAGAATAAAAACATGTTTCTTTGACCATAGTCCGTCTTATGCTAAAAACTGGTTTTATCATTAAAATCAAGTAAGGGTCAGTTTGACCGCGTGAATAACAAAGCGTGTCTTATAGACGCAGTGAAGGGGTTAATGTTGAAAAATAGTTTCTTGGTGTATTCAAATTTGTAAGATGATTTTGGCATCTATATTTTGTCGTTATTTTATTTTTATTTCGTGGTATCTAACTACTTCTTTGTAGGGAAACGGGCGTCATTTACTATTTTGTGTTTGATATTAATGAAGGTAAGGGGTTAAATTTTAGAATTAAATAGTTTCTTCGTGTAATAATAAAAAAATTGTAGGTTTTTTTGCATTTGAATATATTTTATCGATTACATATTATTTATTAAACGAAGTAACTTTATCTGTGGTAGTCTGGGACGTAAAAAGAATACTTATTAGTTACCGTTCTTCCCATCATCGTGTCGTTTAAGCTGACTAAGGGACAAGGGGTAAACATAATCTTTTGAACAATGAGCTAGGAACATCCAACAGGAACAACAGGACTTCACAACTCCAATATTCATGCTAATAAATAACCTCAGAGATTCTGATATTATCATGAAGAATACGATTATATTTATGTACACTTATGTCGATTTCACGTAGTTTATTGTATGAAATAAATTTATGTTCTAATTTAAAACTACTTATATTTATTACAGATAAATAACATTATATAATTTTTGCCTAGCAAATATTTGTAATTGTACATGTTCATTGATTCGTGTAATACTCTTGTAAGGATGACATGTAATTGGCTACTTTTAATCGCTTCTTAGTTTTAAGTTCTTGAACTGTGTTATTTTGCTGTTAAATATCGTAATAAATAAATAATATAAGATTTAATTGTTGTTTGCTAGTATGGAACTAGGATTTAACGTAAGCACCTGTTTTTTACTTTCAATTTTGTAAAGAGTGTAAACTGAAGCTGTTTATTAATAAGTCATTTATTACAATATGCATAGCAAAATGGAACTTGAGTCTTATATTTCAATTTAGTACTACATTTTACGGCTCATATAAGTTACATAGTAAATTGCCGAAAGAGAGAGATCATTTTTGGGTCTATAGGTTTAATACAGTGTTTTATGAGAATTTTGGTGCCGTCACATGAATGTTACATACATACATATCACACCCATTTACAAGGCATAGGCAGAGATTACATATCCCAAAATTGTCCTCATCCTGACAAACCATCACTTTATTGACATCCATTAATCTCGTCATACACAATAAGCGTTTTATTATTATTATTTACTTTAAACATCATAGATATGTAGAATTGCCTCTAATTCATAAAACTGTTGACTGTCCTGCCATCTACACTTCAATAGCTAGAAACCAAATTATTCTAAGCAAGCAGGGTTGTACAACTATAAGGGTTGAAATTCACGTTGCTTAGAAATTAGAGTTACTTCTAATGCCCTCTATATTTGAATAGTGATACTAGTATAAATTTATGCTGATTAGAATCTTATTTGATTAGAATTTGTTGTTGGAGTATTTAGTGTCATACAATGTGTTTCATAATTTAATTACAGCTCGTAATATTTGTATTTTCTTTCATTATTTAATTCACTCAGTCTCTTTAAAAGAGAGCAGAAGACAGCTGGTAATGTAATAAGATATATTTTAGTTCCTAGCCCTAGTTATAGGTCAGTTTTCTTAACCAATTCTTGTTTTGTTTCTTATACCTTAGGTTTATGGCGTAAATTTTGGCTTTGAAAGAATATGAATCGAGGCATTAACTAGGATGAAGACTATCTTACTAATCAGCCCATAAATTACTCTATAATCAAATGCAAAAACAACTACAAATTATTTCACATTAATTAACCCACGCGAAGTAGTATCTTCGAATAAACATCTCCGCAACTGCGTAAATACTGTAGATATCAAATTTCCGTGCTTGTGTGGGACGTAAAAAGACGTAAGAAGAATGCTACCTACCATTCCATTCTACCTGCCATTCTTCCTGACTTATCTTAGACGACTAAAAGAACTAATGGCACATCAAATATATTGGCCTCTGGGCTAGTAACTTATTCAAAGTTCCACATGACATCGCTACCTTAATATTAACACTCAAGTGACATAGAAGATATTATATATTCAAGGATCTGTCCGTCCCAAAGGAATGAATGAAAGGACGTGAATGTATATGTATGTATGTAATGTGAGAAGGTCAGTGTAACAGTGAATCTGGGTCCGGAGTGGTCTGCGATGGCCATTGACGCTGCCATTAGGCGTCCGTCACTATGACCCTTGTCGCTTCGGGACAGGGCGTGCAGTGGAGATGGCTTTGGAGCTAGAAAACTAATACACAGTCATATTTATTTATTAGTATATATTCAAGAAAAAACAAATACAAATGTTTATTCATTTGTATCACTTCAAGCTGAGACAGAATCTTTTTTACACCGCTATGGCACACACAAGAACTACTTGTGTGTTATCTTTATATACTCATATTTATTTATCAATGAAATCTTTACAATTAATTAACTAAATATTTACAAACTTAAAACTAATTAAAATAATTAACCCATAAATTAAATATATCTAAAAATTTGTCGCTGTCGTTTGTATTAAAACCTGTGCTATTTATAAGTTGTATTATGTCTTCGTGTGCGCCTTGTGTATAAAAATAAACGTTTATTATAGTATAGTATATGTATAACAATAGTCTTTATCTATTGGAATAGGACTAAGTACAAATGCTGAAGCTAAGAATGAACATATAAATATATCGAAAAACTATTACAACATATTGGCGCTTATTAACCTATAGTAGTAAAGAAATATTTTTTTTACAATATGCCATGAGGACACTGACTACAAGTTTATAAAAATAAACAATTTTTTGTTTTTTTCATGTTAGTTACATATATGTACGCCCGTCTTTTAATTTCTTTCGGGGTGGTAAAAACTGATAGACTTTAAATTACCTTGTTCTTTACATGATCATTCAATAAGACTGAGTGAATTACAGGGAGAAGTATCTTTATTCTTATGATATGGTTATGTCATGATAGATTAACTAATACTATCAATAAATAGAATATCTACGGACGTTACCTAACACATATACAGGTTATTTTATATGATTGTTTTATTTTTGGTGCCTCATAATCTCAACAAATCAAATTTTCACAAAGGTTTTTTTGTATTTGCTATTTTGTCTTGTGAAGAACAAAACAGCATATATCAGAAGGTTAATGTGTATTAATGAGACGACAGATATATGTCAGGATCGTTCAAGGTAACGACCGTTATTATTAGATATATGTTTAGGGAAGAAGAGGCGTGAGTAGATGTATGTATGTATAACGACTTCATTAATACTTCGAGAAAAACATATTCATACCGAAAACAACATCGATTTTAGTAAAAGGAAAATAAAAGTAAATAGAGAGAGATATGTTAGAACTTTTAGTAAGTAACTAAAAAATATTGTTGTGTATCTCCGTAACAAAGGAGTAAAAAATATCCTAGTTATATTAATAAATGAAATAATAGTAACCTTTTATCATTACATTTAGAATAAATAAATAAATTGTTGTCTTTTATGTTAATAACATCTGCACAGCTCTCCCTGTGCCAATTGAATGACCCACAGAAGCTAATCTACGATTTGACAGACATGTGTTCTTTGGCACATTGTTTCTGTTTACACTTCCCAAATAAATACAACAACTTCCTTATTAAAGTTTTTTTAAAGCAAGAAAGAAAACAAAGCAAAGCTATGCTTCGATGGTTTGGACATGTTATGCGGATGAATGATAGTAGATTGACAAAAGGAATATATATGAGTGAAGTGGAAGGGCGGTTACGTAGGGGCCGGCCTAATAAGACATATAACAGTCAGATAGACGCTATATTGAAATTAGGTGACGTTAGATGTACATATAACCGCCGAGAGTGTATGAGAAGGTGTATGAATGTCAATGAAGCGAAAGTGGTCTGTCAGGAGCGGGACAAATGGGGATCCGTGATCTCTGCCTACCCCTCTACAGGGAATCAGGCTGCAGCAGGCAGTGATGTGTATGTATGTATGTATGTATGTTATTAAACACTTTATTTACTGCATATAAATACAACCACTATACATTCAATAAGATGAAAGCTTTGATGCAGTGAAAAGGTGCTGCCTCAGTATACAATGTAGCTAGGCTGCATCACTGGTCCTCCGGCAGCACCCGATTGGAAACCGTCACAAGATGCATATAATAAATAATAAACATACACACAATAATTATCACTGCATAGTATAAAACAAAGTCGCTTTCTCTGTCCCTATGTCCCTTTGTATGCTTAAATCTTTGAAACTACACAACGGATTTTGATGCGGTTTTTTTTAATAGATAGAGTGATTCAAGAGGAAAGTTTATATGTATAATAATATCCATTAAATAGTGGAGTAGGCTATATATTTTATACCCGTGCGAAGCCAGAGCGGGTCACTAGTATAATTATAATAATACATCAAAGCAATTACAGATATAATATAACTAGTACCTATATATCATTGATTAATAATATTTTTTACATCATATATATTTATTTATATATATTGGATTTACTTGTCCTGTTCTAGTTAGAATTGTAAATAGTATTCTTACTATCTGCCATTCATCCCAACATGTAGAAGGTGACTAAGGGACTAGAATTCAAATGAATTTATTGGGCGATGGGCTAGAAACATATCATTTTAAGAATGACGTTACATTAAAAAGATCTTGTGCTAAAATTATAGCTACATACACAATTTTAATAAAGAGTTATGTAGGTACATAGATGTTCTTTATTTGTCTATACTCACGGTTTTAGTCACCGACAGGGTAGACTTAATAATAGTATCCAAAATTACATTAGGTGCATATAGTGTTTGAGTGAAAGATTTAAGAATATAATAATAACATAGATGCGTTATATATCTATTAATATCTTTCACTAGGCACAGAATATTGCACTATAATATCACCAGGGTCACTTTTAGCAAAACTGTCATTCATTATGACTGCCATTGACGTGCAATATTGCTGACAGGTTGCTAGTTCATCGCCCAAAAATACAGTATAATTAAATTTGTAATAAAAGTGAAAACACCTTAATCTTACGATAAGCCGAACAGCTGGTTACAAAAATAAAAAGCCAAATAAAAGACAACCGCGTTCACGACCATTAACCCTTGCGGGGTGGACAGAACCTTGGAAACATGGCGTTGTGATATCAAATGGAACACTGGAGACAGGTTACTAGTCCATCTCCCAATAGATTCCAATGACCCCTAGTCCCTTAGTCTCATTCTTTTTACGTCCCAGACGTTGCGTAGTAGGCATATTTATCGCATATGCACGTGGTGACCAGATAGTCAGTACTCAATTTGACAGGTGGTAAGCCATACCGCCATTTACAAGCACTAACTATCACCCATTCCGAAGATTAGACAGGATTCCTTACGATGTTTTTCCTCACCTTGTCGGTATATACATATGCATACACATCACGCCTGATTCCTTGTAGAGGGGTAGGCAGAGATCACGGATCCCCATTTGTCCCGATCCTGACAGACCACTTTCGCTTCATTGACATTCATACATCTTCTCATACACTCTCGGCGGTTATAGGTACTCCTAACGTCACCTTTTTTCAATATAGCGTCTATCTGACTGTCATATGTCTCATACGGCCCGCTCCTACGTAACCGCCCTTCCTCTTCACTCATATATATTCCTTTTGTCAATCTGCTATCATTCATGCGCATAACATGTCCAAACCATCGAAGCATGCTCTTTTTAATCTTAGTCACTACATCTTCTTTCAAACCGCAACCTTCCCTTATCATTTTATATTATTTCGCAAGATATATTATTATTTCAATACGCCTTGTTACTATAAATAATTATAATTGCTTTAAAATCGATTAGTTTCGAGTAACACGGTAAACAAGCTAAAGACTTTCTCAAATTAAATTTGCGTTTAGCTGTCAATTTTAACAAAAGACGGCAGCGAACGCTGACCCCTTCTAGCGCTAGACACGCTAGATTAAGCAGTTAGTATTGATCGCGAGAAATAATATGCTATGTTAAGAATTCAGGTAGATATGTTATCAAAAATGTGCATATTTTTTGCTATATCATTGTTAGAATACTTACGTATTAATAAAAGCTAAATACTTTCGATTCTTGAATTTTAAACAGAAATACGCGGTGAGTATTTATTATAGTATTTGTCTTAAAAAGGCCTGAAACGCATCATAAGTTATTATAATAGTAATATTATAAACAGTGAATATTATAATTATATTCATGATTATAGCAAATGCTTCACTAAATTACCTTATTCTTCGAAGTGTATGCTTCATAGAATCTTTACTAAATCTTACCCTAATAATGTACATTATCCTACAAAACATTTTACAATTAATCTAGCATCAACCTAGCGCTATTCTGCTACTGCGAGCCATCACACCCACCCCACACGAATTCCGGGAGAAATTCAAATTACGAACGCCTCCGACCGCCATCTTGGCTGAAGACGTCGATGCAGAGAAACTAGCTCATTTTTTTCTCCAAAACGTCTTAAGGATGCGCATTTTTAAGCCACTATAGTCTTTACACCGTCAACTTACGCTACTAAATCGCGCGCGGAAAAATTTTCCTCCATTCCCCTCTAGTTCAATTCCAAAACGTCATATCTTTATTCAATATACAATACATTTTCAACCTTATTTACTCGTCATAGAGTACGAATTCAATCGTGTTAGTTTAAAAGCTTTAAGCTACAGTAAAGGTGAGGGTTTTGAAACTATATCAACATTGAAACTACTGTGATATAGCCGGTCTCTTCTAACTGATACAGTTGTGCGGTAGTTCGAAAGAGATGTACACAGTTTGAGGGTAGTAGTAAAAGGGGCGTTGCTTGTAGTTTAATAGGAAAGTTCCTGCTAGCTTAAGATCAGGGTTATTATAATATAGTATTGGATTTTAATTTGTTAAAGCAAAAGAGGGTGAAACTTCTGCTTAAAATACCCTTCGAAATCTATTATTCAGCCATTTTTGTAACGGGAGCCATCTTGTTTATGTTATTGTGAAATAATAGCTGTTTTTTGTTGTGCTTTAGTTGTTTTTAGGAGAAAAAAATTAATATTTTATGTGAATAACACTTTTTTCGTAAATGTGATGTTTATTTCTATAAAAAAGATATTTTCATTGATTTTTATTGTATGGTAGATTAAAATCTATCAGATTCTTTACTTTTAGGGTATAGTAATTTCCTTTCTTTTTATTTTATGTATGTTTGACCAGTTGACTAGTCATTCTAGAAATATTTTTTATCCCTTTTATATTTATAGTTTCAACTACTTTATATTTAATATTTAGTAAGACATATAAATTTTGCTGATTAAATATTGTTACATACAATAAATATAAGTTGATGGTTAGGTACATACCAAGTTTAAACTACTTTTTGGTTTTTTGGTCAGATTTTACAGCTCCTAGGTAGTACACCCAAATCTATATTACCAACCAAATTACGGAAAATATTGTAAAAACATGCATATATGTTTTAGTTACTTAAAAAAAATGCATCACAATTAAATTGTTTTCATAAATATAAATATTGTTAATAACTTTGCAGAAATTCTTGATCGGGAATTTTGGATACACTGCGAAGATATCCTAACAGAAAAGCATCTAGTATGACAAGTAGAATTAAGAGAATATATATGTTTTAAAATATGTGTTTAAATACTTAATTTGAACCTATATATGTACTCTATCTTCATCTAAATATATGATAATAAGGTTATTATAGTTTTAAGAGATTCGCGATTTATACTCATGATTAATAACTAACGGGATTTATCACGTATTTTTAAATAATCATGAATAAGGAATAATGTTGACTACGCTATAAAGTCATTAATTTGTATGATAAAACTGGTATTCCGGATTAAAATAGGACCGTATATTTAATCTTAACATGTACATAAAGGGGGTATTCGGTTAGTAATAAAACTAAGAGATACTATAAGAGGAACACTTATGTTATGTAATATATGTAATTTAGTCCTAATCTTACATTATTTTTATAGATGTAACATAGGTAAGCATTGGAGTAAGACATTAAATTTAAACGAGCTGGGTAATATTAATAATATTGTTTTCAGCATTTAATTTTTTTTTAACTTGATTATTAGTTTTGTTAGGACAAAGGTTAATTATATTATTAAATGAACAAATGATAAAAACTAGTAGTAGCAATGTTGCTTTTTTTGCACGGTTGCAATTCTTTGGTGTTTAGTCTTTTTATATCTTGTTCCGCCATTCATTATTATGATTATGTTGCGTAAAGTACTAACACTGATGCCACGGCGTTTGCACTTCTTGTTATTCCGTCGCCATGGTTATGCCAACGCCGCCAGCCGCTGCAGCCGAAGAAAAACGAAGTCGAAATCCCAATGTCTTCTTTTCCTTGTTCTTCGGTTCGTTCCAATTGAAAATCGAAATATAATCCCAAAGCGAAGATATTCAGTCAGTTTGGCATCACAATTGACTAAACATTGTGACGAAAATAATATATTTGTATTTTTAACTTTCACTGAGCCGCTGACTTTGTTTATTTCTTTTTACAAATTTGACACTTCTTATTTATGTTTTACAACACCAGCATGAATAAAGCCTTAATAATATATTTATACCTACCTAATATTACAGTAAGGTAAAAATATCATTATATCACATGTATTAACCTCAATCAACTATTATCACTATTCACTAATGTATTTATCATATCATATCATATCATACACATCACCAAAATATATGTACACCAAATAGCAAATTATAAAACCTCACTTAGTTCTATGATGCGAACAATCCGACAGATAATGTTACACTAAAGAAAATATCAAACTTTCTTTTAATACTAGTTCAAACCAGTTAATCATAAGTAGAATAGTTAAGAAATCCCACGGTACAAAAATCCTCGCACCATAGTCCAAATAGATAAAATTGGGAAGAAAACTGGAAGTAATACCGGTTCCATTGCAAGTTTTGTGAGAAATATTTCTTTTGTCACAAAAGAAAGTTAGGGTTGGAACAGGTCAATTGTTGTCAATCGTGACTTATCTTTGGTACCTGTTCCTTTTAAGGGAACCTGTTAATCATGTCTTAGTGGGAATCTTTTGGACACGTCTTGTGCGAGTTTGGGATTTATAGAAACTGTACGGCTGATTTTCATCGTAGAATATGCTGACGTCATTCTACCGGCTTCGATCATGTATAATTGTCATACATATAGTCATTTCATGTCCTTATATACAAAACTTCAAAAATACAGGTAATATTTCCTTATTATATCGAATTTTATAAAAAAATACTAATACATTTGCTATTTAAATGTCGACACGGCTTAATATTACCTTAAATGCTGACTATGTTCAACATGAGTTCGAATGCCATAGAATCACTACATCCAATCACGAATATAGACACCCAAATCTCTGACTACCCCACAAGGGTTAAAGATCGCAAATATGTCTGTGATTTTATATGCAATTAAACCCCAGTTTCTTAGTAAAGAACGACAGCTAGTTAGCATTCCATTTCCTTAGCAAGGGTTATATGAAGGGTAGTAATTAGAGGTCTCATATACAGTTGCTAAATACCTACCGGGGTCAAGGTCGGCTATTGTCCAAGAGAGAATGTTGACCCTTCCCTCGCTTAGTACTTTAGGTCATCGATTGTTTAGCTTTAGACCTAAGTATAGGTATTTAGGATTTGATAGAAGTACTAGATACATCACTACATAGTATAAAAAAAGTCGCTTTCTTTGTCCCATGTCCCTTTGTATGCTTAAATTTTTGAAACTACGCAACGGATTATGATGCGGTTTTTTAAATAGATAGAGTGATTCAAGCGAAAGGTGGTTAATACTTCTAACGTCACGCTTATTCAATATAGCGTCTATCTGACTGTTATATATCTTATTAGGCCGGCCCCTACGTAACCGCCCATCCACTTCACTCATATATATTCCTTTTGTCAATCTGCTATTATTCATCAATATATAACATAACATAACATGTCCAAACCATCGAAGCAATTAATACCATGTAGTTTATTTGTGTATATACACACACAGCTACTAATAAGATATATAAATATTAAGAATCGCTATTTTTCACACTGTTTTATTGTTAAAATAGCGACCCGCTCCGGCTTCGCACAGGTATAAAATATATAGCCTACTCCACTTTTTAATGGATGTTATTATACATACAAACCTTCCTCTTAAATCACTCTATCTATTAAAAAAACCGCATCAAAATCCGTTGCGTAGTTTCAAAGATTTAAGCATACAAAGGGACATAGGAACAGAGAAAGCGACTTTGTTTTATACTATGTAGTAATATACAACCTTATACAAATACCTACATCTTCAGAACTCCTTTCATATTTCACCCGTAGATAATTAAGATCTCTATCCACCCTTCTTGGCAGTTCCTTTATCTTGGCCACCCGCATCCTTTTACCCCGGGGTGTGACAGGGTTTAGAAGATAAGACGAATTTTCAAAGGTTATTGAAAGTGGGTGGAGCCTATTTTTGATACTAATAATAACATATATTATATTCCGTACTAGCTGGGACGTATTAAGACTGCTAACTAGCTGCCGTTATTTTCGTAATGTCGTAGGAGGCGAATAAGGGACTAGGGGTAAAAAGAATCAATTGAACGATATACTTATAACTTGTCATCAATGTTCCATATGACATCAGAACCCCAATATGCTTTAAGAAAAATTATTAGGAGATGTAAGGTGTGTAAGTATATATATATATATATAAGAGTATATAATAACAGTAAGACAAACATATATAAATTCACGTCCATTAATCCTTTTAAGGGTGTACAGAACTATCATATATCAAACTATACAATTACCATAATAACTATCTTACCTAAGCTTTGTTCTTACCCCAAAACTTTCCTAAGACCCTACCTATCTACCTTCCCGAGAATTGCGACCGTTGTAGTGTATATTCACGTCTATAATCCTTTTAGGGGTGGATACAAAAACGATCGCACTATATCTTTATACGCTTTTGATATATTATTTGTACAGAGAAAAATATTGACAGTTTTTTATTGTAGGTTATTAACTAGAAAGATATTTTGAGAATTTAAGTTATGTTATTATAAGTAATAATAAGACTTAAGAGTCTTTTGATCAATAATTCTGACTATTCTTGGATAAAAAATAGTCAGCAATAAACTCGAAACATGGTGGGTCCTATAAAGTATTTATTTAATGATTTAAATCCCCAATTTCTCAGCAAAAAGCATATTTCCTACTCCGAGCCTAAAAATGTGTATTAGAAGGAAGATACCAAATTTGATTGGCCGATGCCGTGTTTTGATTGGTTGTAATATCCTCCTCCATCACGCGTACCTCGTTTCACCCCGCGTAGTGCCACGCTAGTTTTCATACAAATATTGCGTAAGACCCACTCCTCTTATTAATTGCTCCATTGTATTTCCTATAGTCATAAATAACCAAAGCGGAATAGTCACCGTACCCAGAATAGGCCCCGAAAGAGACTTGGTCGCATTTGCATATTACAAAGTAAGTGTGGAAGTTTGTTAACGAACTGCGGCGCACCCCTCCCCCACGCCACCTCTTACCCCCACGTCTAAGGTTTCCACCAAGGAATCAGGTAGGGTTGTGCAAGCGACAATAGAAATTGTATAAATATGTATAATATATATTGAAAAAGGGTGACGTTAGGAGTATAACCGCCGAGTGAATGAGAAGATGTATGAGTGTCAATGAAGTGAAAGTGGTCTGCCAGGATCGGGACAAATGGGGTTCCGTGATGGGCCTACCCCTCTACAGGGAATCAGGCGTGATGTGATCATATATCCGGACTCCCTTATTAAATAAGGATAGCATTTTAACGAACATCAAATACTCGTAGTACGAAAATACACTGAAAAATACTTGATTCTACATAGTTCCATTAATAGTTTTATTAAGTAGTAATAAAATTACATTTAAAATGCGTCAATACTACGGTGAGGGAAAAACATCGTGAGGAAACCTTCCTGTTCCCAGAACAAGTGATAGTTAGTGCTTGTAAATGGCGACATGGCTGACCACCTGTCACATTGAGTACTGTGTATCTGGTCAACACGTGGGTTCGAGGAAGCTATAGAATTACTACCTTCGCAATTACGGAGATGGACACCTGAACCTCTGATTACCCCGTAAGAGTTAATGGTCGTGAACGCGTTAAAATTTTATGAGACTACAATGGCAATAAAAAATCATTTGCGAAATGCATCAACTACGGTGAGGGAAAACATCATGAGGAATAGTCAGGTAATAGTCAGTGCTTGTAAATGGCGACATGGCTTACCACATGTCATGGGATCGGATCTGATTCGGAATATTCTTGTAGAGACAATAGTAGAAGATATGTTAAGATTGTTTGAGCACTAAAGCGGATGGATGAAAGGAAGGTTACATAATCTATAAAGCCAAATTGACAGATAGAGTTGGACGGGGTTCGCCGCGTAGAACTTATTCAGATCAAATTGGAGACATTCTTTTCTAGGCGGGTGTACGTAGTGTGAAGAACAGAAGAGCATGTATGAGAAGTTTAATGGGCGTGAGTGAAGCAAGAGATTTGTCTGGATCCTTCCAGGTGACGATCGATAGTCTCTGCCTTTCCCGTTGGGGACGTAGAGGTATGGATATATGTATGTAACCTGTGGCGACCTCTAGAGCGCCACACACAGAGAGAAACCTAAGTAAACCAGGTTGCAATTAGTTAAACATAATTACCACAGATGACGCCGCCAAGAATAAAATAATAATTACACAAATCAATTTTCTAGAACGCGAAATATTTAACACTAACAAGATATATACAAATTTCCAACTCAGGCCATTAGCCTGGACGAACACCTACCCAGGTAGGAAGCTTCCTCTTTTGCTGTAGGACACAGTTGATCCTACTTAACCTATCTGAATAAAATAATTTATTAATCTTCTAATTCGACGTAGCTCAGTTGTTTGGGGCTTGGCTCTGTATCCGTGAATACAGGGTTCAAATCCCGCTTGAGCATGTACCAATGGAAATGAATTTTAATGAATTTCTATGTACATTTTCGTAATAAAAACACATTTACGAAATACATCGAATTATACGGTGAAGGAAAACATCGTGAGGAAACCTACCTGTTCCCCGAACAGGTAATAGTGCTTATAAATGGTGACACAGCTTACCACCTATCACATTGAGTACTGACTATCTGATCAACACGTGGCTTCGAGGCGGCCATAGAATTACTACCTTCGCTATTGCGGAGATGGACAACTGAACCTCTGACTATCCTACAAGATCGTGACCGCGTTTGTCTTTTTAAATAATAATAATATTTGGACATTATTACACCAATTGAACTAGCCCCTTAGTAAGTACATTTAAGACTTGTGTTAAGGGTACTAGTCAACGTAAATTTAAGAAATATATACTTATTATATATAGGTAAATACATATATAGCATATATTATAATCAACGACCAGACTGGAAAGCAAAAGAAAAGCATGGTTCTTAACTCTGCCTCCACCGGGAATCGAACCCAGGACCTCACGATTAGCCTTCTGGCGTCTAACCAATCGCGCCACGGAAGTCTTTAAATAGTTTTATTCAACCTTGGTTAGCACAACCCTACGGCCCCCCGTCTCGAGCGGGGAAAGATGAAGGAAATGAAAATGTTCGTCGCAGGGGCGGCTGTGGGGTAACTCAAAATTCTATAAAGAGCCTCCACTACCTTTCGACGCTAGATAAGCGCCCCTAAGGAAGGGGGTAGGCAGAGAAACGGAGCTGCGGGGGGCCTGAAGGCTTCGCGGTACCTGTTTATGTGTATGGTGGTTTCGGAGTATATGTAGTTATAGCGTTTGAGATTCCTTTATTCCGTGTACTTTAGGGAATGTTTTTTCACTATAGTGAATAAGCTCCTCAAGGCGGGTGTAGGTATGTAGTGAAGATTCCTTCAGGCTTCGCGGCTGTACCTGTTTATGTGTGTATGGCGGATTATATGTAGTTATACTGGCGTTTGGGAGATTCCTTTATTTCTACAGTTGGTAATGTTTTTTCACTGTAAATTCAGTTTCTAGAAGGTAGTGAATAAACTTCTCAAGGCTACGTAGTGTGAAAAACAGAAGAGCATGTATGAGAAGGTTAATTTGTGAGTGAAGCAAGAGATTTGTCAGGATCGTTCCAGGTGGTGTATAGTTTCTGCCTATTCCGTTGGGGTCGTAGATGCATATAGACAGACCACTTTCACTTCATTGATACTCATACCTCCTCATGCTCACAAGCTGATAAAAACTTCTTACGTCACCCTTTTCCAATATGGCGTCTAACTTACCGTTATATGTTTATTGGGCCAACCCCTACGTAACCGCTCTTCCACTTCACCCACATATATTCGTTTTGTTAATCTACTATCATTTATCCGCGTAACATGTCTAAGTGAAAGTGGCTTGTCAGGATCAGGACAAATGGGGATCCGTGATCTCCGCCTATCCCTCAGCAGAGAATGTATGTAGGTATGTATTAATTTATATACGGTTTCTTACATAATAAGAAAATGTTTGAAGAAATACAGAATAAATACCTACCTATTTAAAACTTGTAGGTACCTTTTGGCAATATACCTAAACTATACGAGTGTATATGTGTATTATTACATATGTATGTTGCCATAGCCACAGCATACAAGCTGCCGCCTAATGCGAAGACGCGGCTCGAGTTGCTACTCAAAATTAATTAAGTTCATGTAATTTTACACGCTGTCTCCCTGGCAACATCGCGAAGCGTCTTGGCTGCAGACTAGGGCTTTTAATAGACAAGTAGAACTTATAAATTTTATTATATTCAGTCATTTCGATTATGTCGACAAAAGTACAAAAAACTGATGCCATGGCGTTACACTTCTTGTTATTCCGTGGCCATGGTTACGCAGCGGTAAGCCACAAACGAAGAAAAACCAAGTTGAAGCTCCAATATCTTCTTTTCCATGTTCTCCGGTTCGTTCTACTTGAAGATCTAAATATAATGACAAACCAAACATATTTAGCTAGTTGGCATCACAATCAACTAAAAATCTGCTGAAAATAAATATTTACATTTGCAACTTCCACTGCTGCAGACTTTATTGACAAACCATAGATGATAAAATGGGGATTAGTTAAATTTTTTTTCTCATCTATTCCTTCCTTTTTTATAAGATAACACATGGAATAAAATACTAAAATAACTCCATAATAATACACGGTAAAGTTACAAATAGCGCTCTGACATTTCTACCATATCCTTTGTACGAGAACTGGGCCAATAGTCCACTAATGCGTTTTAGCACAAACGCAGTTCAATATCAGATCATTTATAGTGTGAAGTTGGTAGTGAATGATCAGAAATCTCAAATTTCACCATTGAACATGGCAAAAGTGTCAAATTTCGGCATTTTTAAAGCGAAGTTTGACACTTTAGCCGTTTTCAATGATGAAATTTGACTCTTATACTAATCCTCTACCAACATCATATCATTACTGATCTAATATGGAACTGTTATTTTGAAAAAAGCATTAGTGGACTAAGGCCCCTGACTTGATGCGTATATATGCATAAATCTATAAGTAACTTACATACCTACGATCCATCTCATCTATTAAAAGCCATAGTCTGTAACAGCCTTCTTGCGTCTCCCTTCGCCTCTTTGGATTAACAAGCTTCTATTAAAATTTTAATCAGAACGAAGCTCCTGCCACGCTGAAAGCCTCAAACTTAATATATGAGGAGGCTGTATATACATAAATATACTTTAAGGTACTGTATGTACGTACATACATTTACACTTAATATGAGGCTGTATGTACATACATATACTTTAAGGTACTGTATGTACGTACATACATTTACACTTAATATGAGGCTGTATGTACATACATATACTTTAAGGTACTGTATGTACGTACATACATTTACACTTAATATGAGGCTGTATGTACATACATATACTTTGAGGCTTTATATACGTGTACAATATATACATATGAAGTCTTATGTCAATTATGGAGAGTATTAAGTGGAGTATATGTACGCGTACAAATATACATATGAAGTCTTATGTCATTTATGGAGAGTATTGAGTGGAATATATGTATGCTAGATGGATAGGAGTATTAAGTATATATAGTAGGGAGATGATATATAGAATATATGTATATTTTATGTATACGAGTACATATAGTTGTTAAGACGTAGGTATAATGTTTATGGAGTTGTGGTTTTACACAAGAGGGAAGGTAAATTTAATTAATATTGTAACAGAGGTTATTTGATTACAAATCTTTGTAAGTAATATGAAAAAAATTTTAAATTGAGATGAAGTTCGATTTTAGGTAAATACAAGAAACGAAAATAGGTTTGTTACATATACTTAATATGTGATATTTGATCGATATAATATCCTGATTATTCACTGAATTAAATCACATTGTTTTGATAAAAAAAAAACCATTAGTAACATACATGCTATGTTACTAGTACATGAACATACACCCCCGTTCCTACAAAATATACCCACCACCCCTTTACACTATACGTATAGGCAAGACAATTAGATAGGCAATGCTAAAAGCACATTTAGATAGGCAATATAATAGCGAGTCGTAATATAAAACTAATTAATTCCCTCCAACGTCTCAAGGAGGTTGTCAGGGTGACGTTGACGTAGGGTTGCCACGTCCAAGGTTTTATTATAGATCGCTAAAAGAATATAAAATTAATACAGATATATAATTGGTATGAATTAGCATTCAAACATACATACATATGCTTCACGACTTGTGTATACACACTCCCTTTTTTATTATGGCGGAGTAGTCAGAGGCTTGAATGCCCATCTCCGAAATTTCGATGGCATGTTAGGTATGAGTCACTCAAAGCCCGCATTTCACTAGATAGACAGCACCAACGTGATAGGTAGTGAATTGTATCGCCGTATACAGGCACTGACTATTACCTATCCCGAGGGATAGGCAGGTTTCCTCATGATGTTTTCCCACACCGTTAGCGACTGTAAATTATATACGTAAATGTAAATCACATAATTAAATTTCATTCATTGGTACATGCCAGAGTCGGGATTCGAACCTAGGACCTTTCTCATAAGATGTCCGAGGTATTACCCACTGGGCTACAGCCGCTAAAAATTATATAAGATACATACTTATCACGCCTGATTCCCTGTAGAGGGTTAGGCAGAGATCACGGATCCCCATCTGTCGTAATCCTGATAAATTACTTTTGCTTTATTGACAGGTTTTATTAAAGAGCTTAAATAGAGATATGTATGTATATGTAGAAATGAATCAGAAAATATTTGGAGCATTGAAGCGGTATTTCACGGTACATATATTATGAACATGTCTCTACTTTAATTTTGGTTGGTAATTAAATAAAAAAAGACAAACGCCTTCACGACCATTAACCCTTGAGGAGTAGACAGTGGTTTAGGTTTCCGTCTCAAGGTAATTCTATGGCCACCTCTAACCTACATGTTGACCAGATAGTCAGTACTTAATTAGTCAGGTGGTAAGCCATGTCGCCTTTTACAAGAACTAACTATTACCTGTTCGGGGAACAGGTAGGTTTCCTCACAATGTTTTTCCCTCACCGTAGTATTCGACGCATTTCGTAAATGTACTTTTATTACGAAAATGTACATATAAATTCATTAAACTTCATTTCCATTGGTAAATGCTCAAGTGTTATTTGAAACCTGTACCCTCGATACAGAGTCAAGCCCCAAATAACTAAGCTACGTCGAATTAGGTGTGGTAGCTAATAATATTTTATATTATCTAACTTGGCAACCCTACCCAGAATAATGCTCAAGGAAGCGATAGGGGTGTCACCCGCGCCTCCCCGCGATATCATCAGCGAAACTATAGTTACGAGTTTTACTCATCTATATATACTTACGAAGATTTACGTTGTCTTTGTCTATAATATAGTAATTTGACGTAGCTCAGTTGTTTGGGGCTTAACTCTGTATCAGTGGGTACAGGGTTCAAATCGCGCTTGAGCATGCACCAATGGAAATGAAGTTTAATGAATTTCTATGTACATTTTCGTAATAAAAATACATTTACGAAATGCGTCGTAATGCATCGAATATTACGGTAAGGGGTAATAGTGATTGTAAATGGCGACATGGCTTGCCACCTGTCACATTGAATACTAGCGGAGATAAATACCTGAATCTCTGACTACCACGAATTGGTGAATGCTCGTAAACGCGTTAGTTTTTGTATATAAAATTATTATTAGTTTGAAGAAAAGAAGAGCATGTATGAGTAGGTTAATGGATATGAGTGAAGCAAGAGATTTGTCAGGATCGTTCCAGGTGGCGATCGATAGTCTCTACTTATCCTGTTGGAGATGTAGAGGCGTGAATATATCTATGAAGGTGTATATAATATTATGTATGTTGAGTCTTAGTAGTAGAGCTTTTGAAGCTATTTGTTTATTTATCTAAAAGACATCTGTTACTACTTTTTATAAACAATAATTGCGATTTGTAATATAATTCACAAAATACTAAGGCAAAATCAAATTTAAGCATAAAAAAGGTTACAAAAAGTTATGTAATGAATTATGTACGTCAAATTTATATTATTATAGTGAATTCACTATAAATTATTGTATTACTTCGATACAAATTAAAGTTGCCATTGCTTATTTTGGCATAAAAAATAAGGTCCTATATAGAAACTCTTTTTATAATATACACTTTATTTATGGAATCCTTTTCCATACACTTCAGTCATATAACTAAGTATACGTCAGATTATATTATGTAATAACTCTTTCTGTCTAAATCAAGGACTTGAATGTACAGTTAGCGCTAATAGTGCAGTCCCAGTAACTTTTTGTAAGGTTTAAGTTTATAAGAACAAAAGACAATATTTTTCATTTCGAAGCACGCGAACGTATAGTGGCCATGACAATGCATAGTGGCGCCTGTTCTAAAATGTACAATATTATCTTTTGTCCTTATAAACTTAAACCTTATCAAAGTTACTGTGACTGCATTTTTAGTGCTGACTGTAGATTATAAAGTGTAAATTTATGCTTTTACGAGTCTTTATCGCTCGCTCCTAAATATTTAAAAATTATCTAAGTACTACGTACTTGTATTAGAATTTGAAAGCAAAACAATTAATATATTTATCATTAATTAAAAAAACTACAATATAATATACCTATAACATGTCATAATTTATCACGTATAATAAACTTTCTTACATTCCGCCTCTTTTCAAGATTTCACTATACCATTGGCATATGTCAAATCTAGCTGTCACTAAACTAATATAGTACGAACGATATTTTTAACTATTTTCGCAGTAAGTATAGTGAATATAAAAAGACAAAATGAGTAGTCGGAAAAGCAGTGTTGCAAAAAAAAAGTCGAAAGGTGCCAAAACCAAAGTAAGTACCTACTTTATAACCTACGCTTTCACGATCATTAACCATCACCATGGGGCAATCTAGGTTTAAAGAACTTTATTTCTCAAAAAAGAACATTACATTCACTTCATTTGAGAATATCATATGTACATATACAAAAAATATGTAATCGCGCGTGAACAGAATCATAAAATTACATTAGATAACATTAAAAAAATATTGACTTCAAAAGTACAATTACTTACAAAAGTTGTTACCTATCTATTTTAAATGTTTACTTATTTGTAGTTATTTATTTAGACGACATTATATACTTTTTTAAAGATGTTCTAAATGCATTATACGATGACTCCTTTATGTCGACAGGTAAGCTATTGTAATTGATAAAAATCTATCTGCTGCTATTATATACTACTATATACTATATATTCTATTCTGCTGATATTAATTCAGTATTTGTGCTACAGAAGAGAGCCGTTCGCTCGATCTACCGTATGGGCCCTCGTGAGTCTTTAAGAGATGTGTTTAAGACAATAAATATACTGACTGTGGCTTCTCAATATATATATGATAACTTGGTCTATGTTAAAAATGATTACAGGCTTGTAAGAGACATGCATTATTGTAACACACGCAATAAAAATAAATTGTATTATAGTGGCTCTAGACTAAAAAGAATAGACGATTCGTTTATGGGCCTGGGCATACAAATGTATAACAAATTTCGAGTCTATAAAGTCCTTACCTCTAGACAAATTTAAAGTTTGCACTAAAGCGACGTTGATCGAGAAGGGTTACTACAAAGTGAAAGATTTTTTAAATGATGTTATGTGACGTTTCATTTTTGTGTGGTCATGGCTTCCCGTTCCGGTTCTTATTGGGACTCCCCTTAGGTTTGTTGTCAAACACTATATGTTGAATGTGAAGCTTTGATCATGTTCTAATGAATTATTATTAGTTTAATATGCACATTGTCTGCAGAGTTTCTTGGCACTTCTTCTCTGCAGAGATTTTTCTTTACGAAGTGTCATTACTTTTATTAATTTAATTGGATTTATTTTAGTAATTAATGTATATTAATGACATATTTTTTTATAAAAAATGTTTTTTTTACTTTCATTAAGTGATTTTAAGATCCTTATATTGAATAAAAAGATTTTCGTTTCATTTCATTTCATAACCCTTGCTATCACGACTATTCAGGATATTCATAGTCTAATAATCTGTTTTAACAAATGTATGCCCATATATAGGCCATTTTTGACCAGATAATCATCACCTAACATCAATCCTTTTCCTCAATGGGATAAACAGGTTCATAACTTGTTCTGGTCATTTTGAAGATGTTCCTTTTATAAGGTTTTATTACTAAACCGGGTCATTCTCACGACTTAGTTCATTTTTGGGTGGACAGACTGATTTTAGTAAATCTTTAGCTTATATAATATTGAATTCTAAGCTTTGACATGACAAAAATTTTACGATCACGACTATTCAACGTTGCGTGATATTCACAATATTACATAGGCGATTCACTAATAGTTTTTTGTAACAAATGTATGCCCATCTATAGGTCAATTTTCACCAGATAGTCATCACATAACATGATAGGTGGTTTTCTGCGTTCCCAATACAGGCACAGACTATTTATCAATCGTAGAACCTTAGACATCATATTAAGGCCTATTCATACAATTTAACACCTCTATTTCTCTAACGAGATAGGCAGAGATTACTGATTGCTACTTGGAACGATCCTGATAATTTTAATAATAATTTTGTCCTTATAAACTTAAACCTTATTAAAGTTACTGGGACTGCACTTTTAGCGTTGACTGTACCTACTTTATAATAACCAACGCGTTCACGAGCTTTCACGGGGATGCCAGAGGTTCAGGTGTCCATCTCCGCGATTGCGGAGGTATTCTATGGTTACCTCAAACCTATAGTCAGTACTCCATGTAACAAGTGGTGTCGTTTACATACATACAGCACGCCTCTACGTCTCCAACAGTATAGGCATAGACTATTAGGTCAACTGGAAATGAAAAATCTATCTTGCTTCATTCACACCCCTTATCCTTTTTAAACATATACAAGCACTGACTATTACCTGTACTGGGAACAAGTAGGTTTCCTCACGATGTTTCTCTCACCGTAGTATTCTGTGTAACTTGTAATGTTTATGTTATGCACGTTTAAGTTGAAAGCAAGGTTAGGAAGAAAACTTAATAATAAAGTTTAGGAAACGTGATTACTTATACCATTTCAAGTGGGAAGGAAAACACGTGATATCGGGTCCATATTGATAAAGACAGATGACCAGTGTGTTTGTTTTGTTGGACGTGATAGTATTATGATTCATACATACCTGTTTCTATACTGACTGTTGATGAAGCGAAAATGTTTAGATGATGAACATATATAATTACATACCTACATATACCTATATAATATATCCGACCTAGCTCAGTTGTTTGGGGCTTGACTCTGTATCAGTGGGTACAGGGGTCAAATCCCACTTGAGCATGTACCTATGGGAATAAAGTTTAATGAATTTCTATGTGCATTTTCTTAATAAAAACACATTTACGAAATGCGTTGAACACTACGGTGAGGGAAAACATCGTGAGAAAACCTACTAGTAATAGTTAGTGCTTGTAAATGACGACATGGCTTACCACCTGTCACATTGAGTACTGACTATCAGGTTGACACGTGGGTTCGAGGTAGCCATATACTAATTACTACCTTCGCAATAATCCCTTTCGGACTGGATAGAATAATGAGAAACGTTTATATCTCTTAGATCACTTTAAAGCATAAATATTTGGTTTTTGATGTTATATAGAGCTTTGATGACAGGTTGTAAGCCCATCGCCCAATAGATTCCATTTATCTTTACTCTCTTAATCGCCTCCTACGACATGTTGGGAAGAACGGCAGCTAGTTAGTTAGCATTATTTTACGTTCTCGACCAGCACGGGACTAAGCAACTCCGAAAATTTGCTAATATTGACCGAAATTATTATCCTACTTATAATTCTAATCCCTATTATATAATTTACGCGATTGCCCTTGCCTAAATTTAAGACTATAGTTAGAGGCCGACTAGTCCGGGGCGCTTACTACGCGGTCGGAGACTACCTTGCCGATGCTCAGGGTTGGCAATGAGTGCATCTAAGCTATATGTGCAAAGTAAATTATGTTTCTTTATAAATCTGTTTTTGTGAATGGCACTGGGCAAAAAATCCTGAAAGCCGGAGTTTCTTGTTGGTTCTTCTCCGAGCCAGGGCTTCCGAACCAACGGTAGAATTTCAATGATAAGAGACAACCAGTGTCAGGCAAATGTTTTGACTTTCAATGAATGTACTGTACTTGTACTTATGTTGAATAAAAACATTTGACTTTGACTTTGACTTTATGGATTAAAAGACGGGAATGTATTTTACCTTTTTATATATAGATATCTGTTTGCAAAATATATAATAAATAGAACATATTCGTTAACTAGCTTTCTCAACCCTTATTTACTGAAATGAAATGAAATGCTTTTTAATCAATATAAGGATCATAAAATCACTTACTGAAAAACAAAAAAACATTTTCACATGAAAAATTGCCATCAAAATTAGTTAATTTATAATCAAATTAAAATATATCTAATCAAACCATTGGCATTTCGTAAAGGAAAAAACTGCAGAGAATAAATGCCAAGAAACTCTGCAGACATTATAGCCTACCCCACTATTTAATGGATGTTATTATACATATCAACCTTCCTCTTGAACCACTCTATCTATTAAAAAAACCGCATCAAAATCCGTTGCGTAGTTTCAAAAATTTAAGCATACAAAGGGACATAGGGACAGAGAAAGCGACTTTGTTTTATACTATGTAGTGATACCTACCTACTCTAATAAACGAGTAAACCCAGGCTCCCGTACTAGTCGTTCCCCTGTAAACAGTACGTTAAGAAAGCAGGTGCTATAAGCGACTGGGTGCGTCGAAGTTGTTAAGCCTCCCCCACCCCCCGCGGCTTCCGAAGCGCAAATTCAACCGAAAATCTTCAAGGAATATTATAATTTCGAGTGGAAGGTTTGTGTTGATAGGGCGTTTTGAAATTTACACTAAAGGAAAGGAGTATCTAAAATAAAACACTTAATGGCGATGCCATTTTGTGTCTTAAAAAAAGTACTACATAAGTCAAACTTGTTGACGATTATTAACCCATGCGGGGTAGTCAGAGGTTCAGGTATCCATCTCCCCAATCGCGGAAGTAGTAATTCTATGCTTGACCCACGTGTTGACAAGATACTCAGTGCTCAATATGACAAGTGGCCGTGTCGCCATTTACAAGCAATAACTATTACCTGTTCGAGTAACAAGTGGGTTTCCTTACGATGTTTCTCACGATAGCTACGTCGAATCATAAATAAATAATAAAGGTACTCATGTACTAAACGCCCATACATAAACATCACGCTTGATTCCCTGTAGAGGGGTAGGCAGATGACGGATCCCCATCTGTCCCTATCCTGACAGACCACTTTCGCTTCATTGACACTCATACATCTTCTTATACACACTCGGCGGTTATAGGTATTCCAACATCACGCTTTTTAAATATAGCGTCTATCTGACTGTTATATGTCTTACTAGTGACCCACTCCTGCTTCGCTCGGGTATAAAATTTATAGCCTACTCCACTATTTAATGGATGTTATTATACATATAAACCTTCCTCTTGAATCACTCTGTCTATTAAAGAAACCGCATCGAAATCCGTTGCGTAGTCTCAAAGATTTAAGCATACAAAGGGACATAGGGACAGAGAAAGCGACTTTGTTTTATACGGGTATGTTTGTAGTGATTAAACGCCCAATCTACCTTAAACTTTCCGCGGGGGCGCGCGAGCTAAGAAATGTTCTGTTGAGCCACCATCTTGCCTCCCCGAGCCCACCTATTTACATTATAAATGCGAGGCGCCACTCTCTTAGTGTGTGGGGAACTTTACTGCGAGTTTGGGATCTAAGACTGTATCTAGCTGTGTATAAACCACATATATAGGTACTCGTTTTCCTATAGAATTGATTAATAACTAACGGGACTTATCGCGTATGTTTTTATATGTTTGGCTGCTGCAACGTAGCCGAAACGTCGGGTTAATAAAGGTAACTTTATCATATAAATACATACGCGATAAGTCCCGTTAGTTATTAGACATGAGTATAAATCGCGAATCTCTTAAAACTATAATTATTTTATGTTCTTGTCATATCAAAGCTTTGAGTTCGATATTTTATACGCTAAAGATTCACTTAAACCAGTCTGTCCACCCCAAAACTCAACTAGGTCGTGAGAATGACCCGGTTTTGTAATAAAACCTTATAAAAGGAACATCTTCAAAATGACTAGAACAAGTTATGAACCTGTTTACCACATTGAGGAAAAGGATTGAAGTTATTTCTCACGATACTATAATATGTCCTGAGCTGGTTAAGACTTCAATAGATTGTGAATAAATGCTTTTCTTTATCGTAAAAGGCGATTAAGGATTAACAGGTAATATCAGTTGATATACCTATCACGTTGAGTGCTGTCTATCTAGTGATACGCGGGCTTCGAATGACCCTTACCTAACATGCCTTCGAAATTTCGGGGATGGGCATTCAAGCCTCTGACTACCCTGCCATAATAAAAAAGGGAGTGTGTATACACAAGTCGTGAAGCGTATAAATGTATGTATGTATCAGTTGATATAGGGAACTGTCTCTCTACTAGTTTTGGACTTCAATAGATTGTAACCAGCTGTCTTATTTCTGGCATATTGTAAAAGGCGACTAAGAGATTAAGTAGTCTTAAGTGACAACCATCACTTTTTTTTAATTCTTTATTAAGCCATTCACCACTAAGGTTATGTCGGCTGAAGTACAAACACTGATGCCACGGCGTTTGCACTTGTTATTCAGTCGCCATGGTTACACCAACGCCGCCAGCCGCTACAATCGAAGAAAAACGAAATCGAAGCTCCATTTCTTCTCTTCCTTGTTCTTCGGTTCGTTCCAGTTGAGGATCCAAATCTTAGCATCATAACTCACTAAATATTCAACCGAAAATGATTATTTGAATTTTCAACTTTCACTGAGCTGCTGACTTTGTTGACGAACCATAGACGACTGATCACTTATATTCAAATTACATTTTTATCTTCAATAACGGACTAAGTGTAAGAATAGATTTTAGTAAATTCGTCTTTCTTTCTTATCTTTTGGAGAATATTAGAAAGAAAAATAGTATTATAAAACTACAATAACATACCGATACAAACTTTCATATATGCTAAAAGGGTTGATCAGTCTATAGGTATTTATTACTGACTACCCCGCATGAGTTTATGGTCGTGAATGTTTATGTTTATAATATGTATATTTATGTCACTCAGATCTTGTCATTAGGTTTTTACGATAGGAGGTATCACCAAAAAGGTTTTACCTAACCTAAAACACACATTTACTCAAATTGAATTGAATTTTGATACTAAACATTATAGTTTGTTTTACACAGAAAAACATGATTTTTATCGAAGAAAACAAGCCTAATACCAGCAATTTCGTCGAATACCTACCCTGGGCGGCAAGGCAGCTTGAAATGCTACAAAATATTGTGGTCACGAGAAAAAAAGTACATGGTAGGTATCTTACATATACATCCTTATACATACATACATATATTCACGCCTCTACGTCCGTAAGGCGATAGACCATTTGAAACGATTATGACAAATCTTCCTTCACTCACTCTCATAAATCATAACATACATGCTCTTCTATTCTTCACACTACGTACACCCGCCTTGAGAAGAGTGTCTCCAATTCGATCTATATGTTTTACAAGGCCTACCCCGTCCAACTCTACCTTCCACTATGACTCAATAAAGTTCTTTAGTAACTCTCCTTTCATCCATCCGTTCTACGTGCCTAAAGCACTTGAACATACCTTTCTCTATTTACGTCATTATATCTTCTTTCATACATCAACCTTTACGAATCACACAATTTATTACCCTATTGCACAATCTTACATTACACATTTTCCTTATGTTCTTCTATTAATTGTAAGGTGGATATACTTTTATATTTGCCTACATAAGACAGGATAGACCTTTTCCAATATTTCGATTTGAGCGTTCTAACACCCTTGTTCCTACGCCTACGCCTATGCTCAATGACACATATACGATTTCTACTACCGCAAATAAATCGTGTACTATATGTTTGAATGGTGTGTGAAAGTCTGGTACTGCCCTAACTAACTTTTCTGTTTTATTAAGTATCTTAAGAACACCGATTAATATCTTCTTTTTATGACCAATATGTGCCCTTAACAGATTTGTCTCTTTCTTTCTTTTAAACCAACTAAAGCATCTATATTCTTTATCTCTCCTTCTATCCAGATGAAGTGGCATCAGCCGCCTCCTCAGACATGTCGAAGAAGTCGAAAATGAAGTTGAAAACAGGACCCTCACTCCAGGGCCAACCCAGTCACGCAAACGACACGAAACACCAAGAGTCTATTCCTTCAAACATCATGAGATTCGGCGATGGAAGCACCCCTACTGTTCATATTGTAGCCATATATGAGATTGATAAGCTTGTGGAAATTATGTTAGTGTATTCTTAATTTAAAAGCAACTATAGACCAAAGAGCATGTAGGAGAAGAAAGGGTCTGAGTGAAGCTAGAGAGATTTGTCGGGATCGTTTCAGGTGGTGATCGATTGACGATACCTTTAGGGATGTATGTATGTAAAAGCAATATAGGTATTTGAGAGCTTATGATATTATGGAACACATAAAAATAAAAGCGTGGTGGCTACATGTCAACGATTTTACATGATCACGATACCATTTTTGATTGTTATGGTTACTGTGTTCAGATTTTAATTATTCAAGGTCCTTTCCAACTGAGATGTTCTCTACGTTCATTAATTATAATTTGAACACTATTTTCTTACTCATGCCTACGATTTGAGATTACGTCAAAATTTCGAATCGTAAAATAAGTTTCCATTTCATAACTATTTCTAAAATATCCTAATCTGTTAAAATTTATAACTTCTCTTTCAGATTTCAAAGATACACAGAATTACCACTGAAACTGATCAAGCTAATATCCCTAATAATACCCTACCAAAAGAACTTAGTAACCCTAACATTTAAGGACGGCCTCAACAGCATGATAGTACACCAGGTCTCAAAGATTCTTGACAACACTCTCATTACGGATATCAACATGGACGGCTGTCCTGTACCCGAAGGAAACTATTACGTACTTCTAAGTTGTCCCTTAAGATATCTATCTCTAGGCAGATGCAGTATGAACGACGAAATGGTAAGGCTGATAGCCGAAAAACTAGAATATAAACAACCTGCAGCCAGTACGCTTTGCTTTCTCAATTTAAGCACGAATCTGATAACTGATCTCGGAGCTTCGTATCTAGCTCAAATTTTAAGAACTAACAGAGCGTTGTTGTATTTAAACCTAGCTCACAACCAAATAACAGATATAGGGTCTAACTTGATAATGGTGCCGCTAGCAGAATTCCCCTTGACGTGTGATGAAGTGATGTTGTTAAAAAAAGAGAGATTCGCTTTCCTAAAAGAAAGGATATCAGAGTTTCACTCGTACAAACCTGAACCGAAGTCTGTGAAAGACAAGAAAAATAGGCCATCAGCAAATTCTTCAACTTCTTCTATAAAACCGAAAGAGGTTTTACGAAGATACGAGAAACCATGTGGTAATCCATTTGATGCCCCAAATAATGTGATCAACAACGGACACTTATATTCCAAAGGCAATCATACTTTGGCCTATTTGAATTTAAGTCATAATGATCTCACAGTTTTAGCCCTGCCTACTATATTAGAAGTTCTGACCTATCAGAAAACGCTGGAAAAATACACAGATGGCCTCATGAGTATAAATATAGAAGGTAATGATATTAATACTGGTTCTAAAGAACTATCGGCGATAGATGATATTTTAGTAGCTAACATGGGAGGTACTAGAAAAAAGAGTGTGGATTTTAAGAAAAAACCAGTAGCACCGTCAAAGACTCCTAGGTGAATAATGAGGTAAGTTTCGTAATTATTATGGATTTAAAATAGGTACTTAATTATATTCTGTAAGTGTGACTAAGTTTTTTTATTTCGCCATTACTACAAGCAGACTAAATTGAAGACATTCTTCTCAAGGCGGGTGTACGTAGCGTAAAGAAAAGAACAAGTATGAGAAGGTTAATGGGTGTGAGTTAAAAAAGGCAGATTTGTCAGGATGATACCAGGTTGCGATCAAAAGTTACTGCCTATCTAGTTGTGGAAGTAGCAGCATGAATGTATAAATAGACCTGTCAAAGAGTGTAACATAACTGTATAAATATTCACAAATATTAAAACTTGTAGTCAGAAGTTGAGTGCCACCAAGGACATTTCAATTTTGTTAGGGTAACCGAAACCCATTTTTCACCTGATAATCAGTTTCCATCGTGACAGGTTATAAGGCATGCCTCTGTACACCGATCCTGTTTTTTATTACATATTACAGAATACTAAATTGTTTCCAGAATTATCCAAAATTATTGACAACACGATCTACTTTTGCAGTACTACTTTAGAGTAAAACATAATTAAAGTCCAAAAATCATATTTCATTAATCCGTAGCACAGTAATCTAGAGGATTGAATTTTTGAACAATACTTGATTGTAATACCTACCTTGTTACGATGAGAGAAATATTGTACAATTATTGTAGATCTCGTTTTGCTGATAAACAATATGTAAAAACTCACTCAAAATAGTAAAAATATCGACTTATTTCACTTAAGATTTGAAGAGCAGACTAACTATTAATAACAAAATGCCATTATAATACCTTACGCGTCCATAAAATTACGCAACTAACAATCTTACCAAATGGCTACAAATATGTCGGTAGGTACCTAAATATGCCATGTTCTAAAGTCATATAAACTCATGCGAAGGTGGGAGCTCATTGCAAACAAAAAGCAGTTATAACTTCACTAACACAAGATGAGGTATAAATCTTATGAATAAATAAACATATAACTAGTAAAGTGCTAAGGCTTGTAGCGTATTGAAACACGAATACGCCCTGTGATACAAATGCAAGCTTTTCAATTTTCATGAATTAAAATATACATACATACACATCACGTCTGATTCTCTGTAGAAGAGTAGGTAGAGATCACGGATCCTCATCTGTCCCGATCCTGATAGCCTCATTAACATTCATACACCTCCTCATACACACTCGTCGTCGGTGTATTTCTAACGTCACCAATGTATTAATAAAAATACATTTACGAAATACATCGAATTTTACGGTGAGGCAAAACATCGTGAGGAAACCTACCAGTTCCCCGAACAGGTAATAGTCAGTGCTTGTAAATAGCGACATAGCAAATTACCATCTGTCATACTGAGAAACCACTTTCGCTTCATTGACAATCATACACCTTCACATACACACTCGGCGATTACAAGAATGTACTTCTAACGTCACCAATGAATTAATAAAAATACATTTACGAAATACATCGAATTTTACAGTGAGGCAAAACATCGTGAGGGAACCTACCTGTTCCCCAAACAAGTAATAGTCAGTGCTTGTAAATTGCGACATGGCTTACCACCTGTCACATTGAGTACTGATTATCTGGTCAACACGTGGGTTCGATGTATCCATAGAATTACTACCTCTGACACAGAAACCTGAACCTCTGACTACCCCGCAAGGGTTAATGATCGTGAATGCGTTTATCTTTGTGTTTTTGACCAATGGATTAAAAATGGAGAAAAAATAAAGTTAAGTATTATTACTTTTTTCATTATATAAAAAGTCTACGCTTATACGCTCTCTACCAGTACAGGCCAACCCTATCCCTTTCTCGGGCTAGAGGGGTGAACCCCCGGACAGGGGGAGGGGAGGTAAGCGTCGATATTTCGCGCGGGAGCCATCTTAAAATGTATAAAGCTCCCCCTCTCAGTAGCTCCTTAAGGAATACACATACATAGATAGATATAACCAAGTTGGATGGTTTTGTAGGCGTAAAATCACTACATAGTATAAAACAAAGTCGCTTTCTCTGTCCCTATGTCGCTTTGTATGCTTAAATCTTTGAAACTACGCAACGGATTTTGATGTGGTTATTTTAAATAGATAGAGTAATTCAAGAGGAAGGTTTATATGTATAATAACATCCATTAAATAGTGGAGTAGGCTATATATTTTATACCCGTGCGAAGCCGGAGCGGGTCACTAGTATGTATATATATACGTATCGACACCTCACAGCACACTTGTCCTAAACGCCATTTAGCAAACTTTACAGGAGAGAGGTTTAAAGATGAAAAAGTTGTCGTGAAACGCATAGATACCCAATATTTTTACCGCCTAGACGTCAAAAAAGTCGTCTTTTCGGCATGAAACCAACCAAAAAAAACATGGAACCGAACTGTATATTAAACTTTTATTTTATTTTCCCCGAAAATGGCGTTTATACTAAATGCATCGTTAAGTGTCGATATACATATACATTGACGTCCTTCAATCCCTTTTGGAGTCGACAGAACCTCGCAGATTTAGTATCTCCTAGGTCAGTTTTAAGCATGAATATTAGGGTTGTTACGTCTTATGGCATGTTAGTCCATGACCCAATTG
Organism: Leucoptera coffeella; assembly: GCA_030578115.1. Lineage (NCBI taxonomy): Eukaryota > Metazoa > Arthropoda > Insecta > Lepidoptera > Lyonetiidae > Leucoptera > Leucoptera coffeella. The sequence goes on along the minus strand of JAMBLF010000564.1, from coordinate 176,746 downwards.
ATTCTATTGCTCCTAGTCTCTAAGTCACTTCCTACGATATGTCGGGAAGAATGCCAGCTAGTTAGCATTCTTTTTACATTCCATACTAGCAGGAGACAAGTACATACATATACAGAACAGAATCACACGTTAATTACAAACGTGTCTGTGAGTGAGATTTCATATTATATGATATGACTATATGTTAAGGCGACCTCCGTGTCGTGATCTGTTCAGCATCTAAATGCTTCCGGAAGCCTTGGATTCGATTCCCGGTGGAGGCAGATTTAAGAACTATGTTTTTTTTTGTGTACCAGTCTGGTCGTTTTTGCATTTATGTTTTTCCATTTATGCATCTATAACAAATAGTAATTTTTATCATTTAATCTTGTTAATATCTACTATTATTAAATAAACGCAAATCAAAGAATGACCAAACCAGTATGTCCACCCCAAACAGCTTTCATGTCGTGAGAATGACACACGTTTGTCAAGAAATCATAGAAAAGGAACATCTTCAAAATGACCAGAACAGGTTATGAACCTGTTTACCCTATTGAGGAAAAGAATTGAAGTTATTTCTCACGATACATTTAGATAGTACCAGTTTGGACTCGTAACTAGCTGCCGTTCTTCCCGGCATGTCGTAGGAGGCGACTAAGGGACTAGGGGTCAATGGAATCTATTGAGCAATGAACTAACCTAACTTGTAAACAAACTTGCAAATATTATCACAACCCAAATGTCAATGCAAAAGGTGACGAAAGAGATTTTATGTCTGTGAGCTTCTGTCAACCCCGAAAGGGATTAAATAACGTGAATATATACATACAAGGAACATATTTTCCGAACTCAAAACAAATTCTTCTCAGCCAAGGCTTAAGTAATCAATACCATCCTCACACACACATACATACATACACACACAGGAAATGGAAAAACTATTTGAAATGAAAATATGTTTCCTTGAGGGGAAACGCACACACTCATATCCTATGCCGGTACTGTAGGGTTGCCACTGACGAGAATATAAAATTTGTGTCCCGTCCTAGTCTGGGACGTAAAAAGAATGCTAACTAGCTGCAGTTCTTCCCGGCATGTCGTAGGAATCGACTAAGGGACTAGGGGAATATGGAATATATTAGGTGATTTATGGTAAAAAGTGACCTAGGAGATACTACTTTTCCGAGGTTCTGTCCACCCCGAAAGGAATTGAAAGACGTTAGCATTTTTTTCGTCCCAGACTACAATTTACTATTACTTGATATTTTAATATTATTATTTTTTACAAATTGTCTACAGTTTATTGACATTATTTAGGGCAGGTTTATTTCACAATTCATGTTTTTAACACATTTCCATTGAATATTTATTCATTTTTATTTTATTTTAGAGAATAGGCAACCCTATTTCTCCCCCTTCTTTCAACCCCCTCACCGCTGAGACGCTTACCACATTCGTAGGTATCTGCTATAATGGCTTTCCTCCTGCAACCTTTATGTGATTTTGTTTCCCTTTGAAAGCTCCTACATACATATAAACATACGCTTCACGACTTGTGTACACACTCCCTATACATACATGTACATGTACATTATTATGGCGGGGTGGTCAGAGGCTTGAATGCCCATCTCCGAAATTTCGAAGGCATGGGTCATTCGAAGCCCGCGTATCACTAGATAGACAGCACCCAACGTGATAGGTAGTGAACCGTATCGCCGTATATAGGCACTGACTATTACCTATCCTGAGGGAAAGGCAGGTTTCCTCACGATGTTTTCCCTCACCGTTAGCGACTGTAAATTATGTACGTTAATGAAAAACACATTTAAATTTCATTCATTGGTACATGCCAGAGTCGGGATTCGAACCTAGGACCTTTCTCATACGAAGTCCGAGGTCTTACCCACTGGGCTACAGCCGCTTACAATTCAAGCTTTTCCTTCTAAAGGGATAAGTAGAGATCTATTGCTATCTTGAACAGTCTTGACTAAAATCTCTTACCTCACTGATACATATTAAACTTTATATACATATACAATCACGTCTTTCAATATACTACGGTGAGGGAAAACATCGTGAGGAAACCTACCTGTTCCCCGAACAGGTAATAATTAGTGCTTGTAAATGGCGACATGGCTTACCACCTCACATTGAATACTGACTATCAGGTCAACACGTGGGTTCGAGGTGGCCAGAGAATTACTACCTTCGCCGCGGAGATGGAAACCTGAATCTCTGACTATCCCGCAAGGGTTAATGGTCGTGAACGCGTAATGATATATAGTATAATCAATGTAGTTTTGTGTCCGTGAGCTACTGGATTTACTTCTTATTTCGGTAACTTACAATTACTACAACGTGGTAGTTAAAATACCCGTGACTGAGGAGTTATCTGTCCATTTCATGTCTATTGCGAAAGCGTTCTATATGAAATAAATGTATGATATAATGTATGTATCATACCTAACTAAATAATGAGGATAGACCCATAAATTAACTAACCCATATCACGCACTCACTATGGTAAAAAGACTATTACATTTGAAGGGGTACAACTGTACAATAGCTTACCTGTCGACATAAAGGAGGCATCGTATAAATCATTTAGAACATCTTTAAAAAAGTATATGATGTTGTCTAAATAAATAACTACAAATTAATAAACAAAAAAAATAGGTAGGTAACAAACAACTTTTGTAAGTAATTATACTTTTATAGTTAATAATTTTTAGTGTTTTTTTCATGTAATTTTATGTTTCTGTTCACGAGCGATTGCATATTTCTTCCCTATGTACATATAATATTCTCAAATTAAGTGAATGTAATGTTCTGTTTTGAGAAATAAAGTTCTTTAAATTATCACACATACATATCCAGTATTTAATAATTTGCCCTAACCAAGACCGCTTTTACTTTTAGTTAAAAAGTTAGCAATAAAATATTAATTGTTAGTATCAAACAGGATTTGAATTCAATATTCTTTAATAGAAAAAACCAGTCTGTCTACCCCAAAAAATGATAAAACCGTGAGAAAGCCATGGTTACAAATCCATAGAAAAGGATCATCTTCAAAATAAATCAAACAGGTTATGAACCTGTTTACCCTGTTAAGGAAAAGGATTGAAGTTCTTTCTCACGATATAGATAAAGAGCCAGTTTGAGAATTTAGTACTAGTTGGTAAATGTAAGTGAAAAGGACTATGGGGTTTATGTTCAGAAGTAAAAGTATATGATAAAGATATGATATAACCAATTCGAAACGAGTATTTACCAGATACTCATACTCACTGTCTGTGAATGGTAGATTTCTTTACTCAGGTTATACCTTTCTCAGAAAACAAAGAAAATGATTTATTTGGTATATAAACACAGAAAAACTAACATAGGTAAATAAATGAAACACATATTTTAAGTTTTCAACGATGCTAAATTGTGGATTTTGTTGATTTTTTTTTGTGTTGTGTAGATTGTTATTTACAAAAATTATATCATATTATTATATATTTAGTTATCATATTATTATAATTATGTTATTTTAATAATAGGTCTTTACCTATGAAATTGCCGTTCTGCAGTACTGGCCACTTCAAATCAAAATAATTTTTGTTTGACTAAGAATTCTAATTTCAAATTTATTTTATTTTAAAAACATGGAATTCTTTTTCCGAAAGTAGTCATTTGTTTATTGATTAGTGTTACGTTTTCATCGCATTTCAATCTTTTTCGTCATCATGGATACGTTAAAAATTCGAGTAATTATGGAATATGAGTACCGTCGTGGCAGCAACGCGGCATAAGCGGCACGCAACATCAATGACGTTTACGGAGCTAACACAACAAATCAACGCACCGCCTGTTATTGGTTTGCTCGCTTCCGTTCTGGAAATTTCGACCTGAAAAATGAACCTCGTGGTCGTCCGAAGACTTTGGTCGACAATGACGAATTAAAGGCGATTGTGGAAGCTGATGATACACAATCTACGGCGGAATTAGCAGCAGCTTTCGACGTTAGCGTCAAAACAATATTGGTCCATTTGCGTCAAATTGGCAAGGTAAAAAAGCTTGACAAATGGGTGCCCCACGAACTCAATGATCGCCAGCGCGAAGTACGCGTCGAGACGTACCTTGCACTGCTCAACAGACACACAAATGAAGGAATTTTGAACCGCATTGTTACCTGCGACGAAAAATAGATTCTGTTTGACAACCGCAAGCGCTCAGCAAGTTGGTTGGATCCTGGTTCAGCACCTAAACAGTGCCCTAAACGAAAACTTACCCCTAGAAAAGTGATGGTCACTGTTTGGTGGTCTAGCGCCGGTGTGATTCATCACAGCTTCTTACCAAACGGGGTGAGCATTACTGCAGATGTGTACCGTGAAGAACTGAACACAATGATGGAGAAGCTGGCACATCAACCAGCATTGGTCAATCGCTCGTCTCCGCTGCTCCTGCACGACAACGCGCGACCTCATACTGCACAGCAGACGGTCTCCAAGTTGCAAGAACTGGGGTTGGAAGCTCTCCATCATCCACCGTACTCACCAGACCTTGCGCCTACAGACTTCTACTTTTTTTAGAATTTGGATAACTTCTTGGCGGGAAAAAAAATTAATACCCGAGAGGCAGTACAAAATGCCTTTGAAGAATTTGTTGCCTCCCGTCCAGCTGATTTCTTCAAGAAGGGCATCAATAAACTGCCACTGCGTTGGCAAAGATGCATTGATTGCATGGGTGATTACTTCGATTAATACAATTAAAAAATACAAGAAAAAAATCGTTTAAATTTTTTCATACAAAACGGCAATTTCGTAGGTAAAGACCTAAATATCTACTTTGTACTAAAAAAGATATATCCCGAAACATTCTATTATCTTTTCAAAATTACTTAATAATTCCTTTGCAATTTATAGTTATATGACTATATATAAGTCCCTTTACATAAATCTCTTACCTATATCTTAGTAAGGGCGTAGGCAATCCCTTTTAAATGTCGAATCTCCCCATTTCTCCAAGCGGAAATGCCTTCTTACTTCCCCTAACTTAGGGGTAGCAATTGACTGTTTGAGGGTGGTTTTACCGACATTTACCCTAATATTATTGTATTTTAAATATGCACATAGCATCTTAATGTATGTATGTACTAGCGACCCGCTCCGGCTTCGCACGGGTATAAAATATATAGCCTACTCCACTATTTAATGGATGTTATTATACATATAAACCTTCCTCTTGAATCACTCTATCTATTAAAAAAACGCATCAAAATCCGTTGCGTAGTTTCAAAGATTTAAGCATACAAAGGGACATAGGGACAGAGAAAGCGACTTTTTTATACTATGTAGTGATACATAATATAATATATATTATATCTGTAGTATAAAGAAAATATATAATTTTAGTTAGTACTGTAAGGTTCAATGTGTATATGTAAACATTGTTAGATCTCATATGCTATCATTATAGGATTGCCCTTTATCAAAAGTAAATGATATAAGCATTTAAACCATACAAATACATTTATTATGATTGTAAACTCTTTTGTGATTGATCTACACAGTCCATGCAGATGTCTTAAGCCATATTGATGTTTCACCAGTTATATCATCAGATCATTTATAGAAACTGACTAATTCAGAAGAATATGTATATTATAATAGATATTCTTATGTTTAATATATTAGTTCTTAATATGACATATACCTATGAATCACACTCACAATGAGGTTTACTTTTTATAAGTAAACCTCATTTTTCCCGTTCCTAACGTATGTACCTATAGCTTCTATAACATCCACCCACCTTAGCATACATAACACCATAGTTTTAAGAGATTCGCGATTTACACTCATGATTAATAACTAACGGGACTTATCGCGTATGTTTTTATAAAATCAAGTTACCTTTATTAACCCGACGTTTCGGCTACGTTGCAGCAGCCATGGTCACGGGCAGACTCTAATCGGGTCGGATTAATAAAGGTAACTTTATTATATAAAAACATATGCGATAAGTCCCGTTAGTTATTAATCATACATAACACCTCCAAGATTTACTCAGTAATTACTCCAATCGATAAACAAGCTCTCACGTAACTTTATGAGTAAATACCCGTTCTGTGCGGCCGTTAAAAGCGAGTGGAATAAAATACCCCCCAAAGGGGGCTGGTGACAAAGAGGCGAGGTGGGCTCCATCGCGAAAACTCAACCGACAGTGGGGTTTCTCCCACGAGGTAGGCGTTTCTAGGAAAAGGGTGTAAGTGGATAATTAAATTCTTTTTACTTAAAAATATTATTTACAATTTAGTTTTTTCACATTACCGTTTTGTGTTCTTTGTGAGATATTTATAGCAATGAGCGCATCAATTTTCTTATGTTCATTTCTGTTTTGTTTCCTGCATAAGTAAATAAATGTCCTCACTAAACAAAACATACAATCGCTAACGAACACAGGGCATTGTAGGTAAGGTACGCGACTCTATTTCCGCGATTGCGTAGAAACACGAACCCACTTGTACACGTGGGTACCTACATCAAATGAATGTGACAGGTGGTAAATCATAGGTCAATGAAAGTATTAACTCAAGACAATATGAGATTAAGTAATATCTCTAAAAATCAAAGGTGATCAAATATAAGATTAAAGTGTAGTGTAGATTCTTCTATAACAAATTAATTTCGTTGACTAAGATATCTTTCAATCTCCCTCCCTTGTTCCGGTCATTTTGAAGATGTTCCGTTTCTTTAGTTTTATTTCTAAACCAGTCATTGTTACGAATTTCTTGATTTTTGGGGTGGACAGACAGGTTTTAGATTTAATAAGAATGAAATTTTGTTTGATAGTAGTGATATTCTTAACAATGACTGCCTAGGTCGTGTAGTTTGTTAAACTACGTTATATTTCCTTAGTCAACTTCTGTTTAGATATCGAGTTTGAAAAACTGCTAAAGAATATGAGTGATAAGACTGTCTCATATCATCCATTACATACACAATACACCCTAGTCAAAGACGATTGGGTAAGAATGACAGCTAAATTATTGTGCAGTCAGCGCTTAAAGTGCAGTCTCAGTAATTTTTTATAAGGTTTAAGTTCATAAGAACAACAGTATTTTACATTTTAAAACTGGTGCCACTATGCATAGTCATGACCACTATACGTTCACTTGCTTCGAAATGAAAATATTGCCTTTTGTTTTTATAAGCGTAAACCTCATAAAGAGTGACTAGGACTGCACTTTTAGCGTTGACTGTACATATCTACATAGATCCAAAAGAACCATTGCTCTGAACAATAGATAATACTAGAATCAGTAATAACTCACGTCTTAATACTTACTGTATAGTATAGCCGAACAGAACTTTTGTACAATAATTTATTTCGAAGTAAAATCAGCAAAACATAACTTACACCCTTTTTACACCACCGCCCTGCCGTCTTGATACAGCACATATAAAGTCGATCGCGGGGTGGTTTTTACATACCCCTCAAGACACCAACCACCCTTGAACTATCCACGTCAAAATGCACCCTATTCCCTGCACTTAAGGATCAATGTAGCTTGTTTTAGGGGACGAAATTAGGGGGCGGGTAAATCTTAATATTAATAGCGTCTTGAGATGTTAGGAGTTTCGAATTTTATGCTCATATGGGTAGTTGTATTATAGAGTCTATCTTGTCTATGTATGTACTTGTTTTGTACTAGTCTGTGAAGTAAAAACTAGTTGCCTTTCTTCACGGTATACAGTAGAAGGCGAATGAAGGAGTAGATGTTTACATACATACACATCACGTCTGAATCCCGGTAGAGGGGTAAGCAGAGATCACAGATCCCCATTTGTCCTACTGACAGACCACTTTCGCTTCATTAAAATTCATACATCTTCTCATACACATTCGGCGGTTATAGGTACTCCTAACGTCACCTTTTTTCAATATAGCGTCTATCTGACTGTTATATTATGTCCTATTGGGCCGGCCCCCACGTAACCGCCCTTCCACTTCACTCATATAATATATTCAACAGGGAATCAGGCGTGATGTGTATGTATGTACAATCGTATTTCAATACATTACCTACGAGTATTTTAGTCGCCTTTTACAATGAAGAAAGGCATTTATTCACAATCTATTGAAGTCCCAACCAGCTCGGTACATATTATAGTATCGTGAGAAATAACTTCAATCCTTTTCCTCAATGGGGTAAACAGGTTCATAACTTGTTCTGTCATTTTGAAGATGTTCCTTTTATAAGGTTTTATTACCAAACCGGGTCATTCTCACGACCTAGTTGAGTTTTGGGGTGGACAGACTGGTTTTAGATTTAATGTTAAATCAACTACTATACATATCATACATACAAGTCATATTTAATTGATATCAATATTACGTACTATATTATAATCCAAAAAGAAATATGTCAGTCAGATAGACGACATATTTAAAAAGGGTGACGAAAGAAGTACCTATAACCACCGAGTGTGTATGAGGAGGTCTATGAGTGTCAATGAAGCGAAAGTGCTTTGTCAGGATCGGTAAAATAGGATCTGTGATCTCTGCCTACCCGTCTACGGGGAATCGGTTGTGATGTGTATGTATTAAAACCTCTTTTCATTTGTTCATCATCAAATGAGTATTAAGATGGCATTTGGCCACTGAGGCTCAATACCACCTTAATATTGAACTAGCCCCTTGGTTAGTACATTTAAGACTTGTGTTAAGGGTACTAATCAACGTATATTTCAGAAATATATACATATTATATATAGATAAATACATATATAGCATATATAATCAACGACCAGACTGGAAAGCATAAAAAGCGTAATTCTTAACTTTGCCTTCACCGGAAATCTTTGGGACCTCACGATTAGCATTCAGGCTAACCGATCGCCCCACGGAGGTCGTCATGTAAGTATCATACAAGTCCTTTTTAAGGTCCCTTAACAACCTTAAGCCTCCATTACTATCTGTCAGTTTGAGGACATTAATTAGCCAAATGAAACAGTAGCTTCTCCAAGATTTATCATTTGCAAAGTAACTCTCAACTCTAAGTTGCCAACTTTAAGATTTAATGCCCTGTCGGGAACCGCAAACGGCGGAAATTTTGTTAACAATTAAGGAATAGTGTTATAATGGAATAAGTTATTAATTTAGATTAATTTAGAAGTTATTAATAAGATCTTCTGTTCCGGAAGTGAATAATTAGCTTTATCAATCTTAGAACTAACTAGCTGCCGTTCTTCCATGTTGTAAGAGGCGACCAAAAATCCATATCAAAATTTCAATATACTTGCTCTTAAGTGATGAAGAAAATGTTTTAAATGTATCCAGAGTTCTGTCCAATCGGAAAGGGATTAAAGGACGTGAATGTATACATATAAATAGTTGAATGAGTACTTAGTGAACATTGGATATATTAGACGATGAACTATCATCATGTGACATAACATTATATATATATATATATATATATATATATATATATATATATATATATATATATATATATATATACCAAACTCAACAAAACTATCTTAAATACTGAAATGAAATGGTTTTTAATTGAACATAAGGATCATAAAATCACTTATTGAAAGTAAAAAACAACGTATTCACATGAGAGACTATCCCTAAAATTAGATTTTACAAATTCAAAAAAATCTTATCAAACTATTGGCATTCCGTAAAGGAAAACCTGCAGAGAAGAAATGCTAAGAAACTGTACACATTATTCCACTAATCTATTATATAATATTACATATAGTCTTAAATGTACGTAGCAAGAGGCTAGTTCAATTAATGTAATAGTGTACTACATTATTAAACATACATATGTACTACATTATTAAATGTACATACATATGAAAAACGAAAACTATCTCCTTAAACCTTACATGCACAATCAAATCTTCCTACGTACCCACACAAGTATAAGCCAGCCAATATAAATTCTTCAGGGCCAAATCTGAGTAGCCAAAGAGATGTTCTAAGGAGGAAGCTCACCCTTACACGGAGGTAGGAAGGGTTTGGATGTGGTATAGTGTTAGATTTAAAGATATATACATATGTATATATGTATATTACGTACGGTAAATAGATAAGGTGGAGTTGGACATGTCTTACCACCTGTCACATTGAATATCTGGTCAACACGTGAGTTCTATGTGGCCATAGAATTACTATGGTCGTGAACGTGTTTGACTTTTGTAGAGATGGATGGGCTATGCCGCGTAGAACTTACAGATAAAAATGGACACATTCTTCTCTCTCTTCATTCATTCTCCGCAGGAAGACATGCGTGATGTGTATATATTATAAAAGTCACTTTCGCAAACATTGTAGCCTATTAATTTATCTAGCCTTAGGAGGATTAAGGACCAAATATACGTATATGTATGTGTTAGAAAATAAGCAGAAACTTTCAATCTCCACTTCAAACCAATCCTAACAACCTTTTAACTCACATCCATTAATCTTGCTCAAAAAAAATTAAAACTGTCTGCACAATCAATACAGGATACGGTTAAAATTTTTGTTTACTTTTGACACAAATATATAAAGGATACCACATCCATCCAAATGCTATCGTAGACAGGGTCCTCTACATAAATTTTATTGGCGTATCTATCGCAACCTCAAGAACAGCTCGAAATTTTAAGATGAACGCTTTGTACCGATAGCAAGTGAATCTATATACAACTTTAATTATTTACTAAAATATACACGTATGTATTGTTAGACCCTTGCTATTTAACGTTTCTTTAAATTAATATAGGTATTTATATTTAAGTGACGTAAAAAAATGCGAGCTATCTGTCGTTCTTCCCGTATGTCGTAGGAGGTGACTAAGGGACTAAATACAAATAGCTTTTATTGGACGTAGCATAATTGTTTGTGGCTTGAGTCTGTATCAGTGGGTACAGCGTTCAAATTTAATGTATTTCTATGTACCTATATTTTCGTGTTAAAAATACATTTTCAAAAGGCACTGAATACTACGTTTAGGGAAAACATCGTGAGGAAACCTACCTGTTCCCCGAACAGGTAATAGTCAGTGCATGTAAATGACGACAGATTTTACCACCTGTCACATTGAATACGGACTATCTGGTCAACACGTGGGTTTGAAGTGGCCATAGAATATCACTCACACTAACATTACTATAATCTACTCCGCGATTGCGGAGATGGACAAGTTAACCTCTGACTACCCCGCAAGGGTTATGGTCGTGAACGCGTATGTCTTTGTCTATTTAGTTACCATAGTAATACGTGGCGTGAGTTGTGCGTATAATTGAGATACAATAAAACGGGACTTTTCATGTATAATTTATAAATAAAACTAGTGACCCGCTCCGGCTTCGCACTGGTATAAAATATATAGCCTACTCCACTATGAAATGGATGATATTATACATATAAACCTTCCTCTTGAATCACTCTAGTTTTTTTAATATCTATTAAAAAAAACCGCATCAAAATCCGTTGCGTAGTTTCAAAGGTTTAAGCATACAAAGGGACATAGGGACAGAGAAAGCGACTTTGTTTTATACTATGTAGTGATATTACCTTTGTTATCAGACTACTAATACTTTGTTTATAAAAAATACACGATAACTCCCGTTTTCTTATAAAATTAATAAAAATGAACGCTTAGAGATAAGATCCTTCAGGAAAATGTGTAATGTAAGATTGTGTGATAGGGTACGGAATAGTGTGATTCGTGAACGTTGTGGTGTGAAACAAGATGTAATAAATAAAGATATGTTTTTGGTTTGAGCACATGGAGCGAATCTATAAAGCCAAAGTGGAAGGTAGAGTTGGACAGGGTAGACCGCGTAGAACTTATACAGATTAAATTGGAGACATTCTTCTCATGGCGGGTGTACGTAGTGAAGAACAGAAGAGCATGTATGAGAAGGTTAATGGTTAATGTAAGTGAAGCAAGAGAGATTTGTCACCCGTTCAAGGTGGCTATCGATAGTCTCTGCCTTTCCCATTAGGAACGTAGCGGCGTGAATATATGTATGAATAAAAATAGCAAGTCTCTCACATATATATTTATTAAAGATTAAGCATTGGGTTGCTATCCCTCCGCACCCAAGAACCAATGTTTTATTAGGTCAAATATCAACGAAGGCCTTTGCGTTCAATCAAAGGAAATTTCCAATTAAATAGATTAGGATCTACGAGATGGCAACGCTATTTATGGGCACCTACCCTCTGTGACTCCCCCTTGATCAATGGGATGTACTTGTAAGGAACTTTGGATAAGATAGGCCGTTTAATTGGGGTAGGTAGGTATATATGTCATAGATATATACTTGAACGCGGAGTGTGTTTTGACAGGATTGGGATACGTGATCTCTGTCTACCCCTCTACAGGGAAGCGTGATGTGTGCATATATATATATACTTATACTAACATTCCACATATTTTCGATATATAGAAAGGAAATAATCTTTATTCCGATTGGGGTTGGCAGAGCTTGTAGTGTCCTCTGCAATTGCAAAGTTAATAGCATAACATACGCTTTACGACTTGTGTATAAACACTCCCTTTTTTATTGTGGCTGGGTAGTCAGAGGTTTGAGTGTCTGTCTCCGAAATTTCGATGGCATGTAGGTATGAGCCACTCAAAGCCCGCGTTTCACTAGATGGGCAGCACCCAACGTGATAGGTAGTGAACCATATCGCCGTATACAGGCACTAGCTATTACCTATCCTGAGGGATAGGCAGCTTTCCTTATGTGTTTTCAATCACCCTTAGCAATTGTAAATTATGTAAGTAAATGAAAAACACATATTTAAATATAATTCATTGGTACATACCAGAGCTTTGATTCGAACCTAGGACCTTTCTTTTAGACAACTGTATACTTATTTAACTAGTTCAAACCTAGATCTTTAGTGGGATAAACGTATCTACTATCTTTCTTTAATCTGGCATCATCCATTCACATATCATAACCAAAATAAACCATTATTTTATACAAATAACAAGCTTTTATTTCATTAGAATAGAATAGAATTGAAAAACTTCTGAATCACAAAATCAGCACAGGTACTAAAACATTTACAATTACATTTATTACAATTTACAAGATACTGCACTGTCACTGTGAAAGGGCCCAGGCTCAGCATTATGACATTTTGATTTCATTATTCCATAACAGACACATTTTTCTACAACATAAATTGGAGACAAACGCGGCATAAACGCCTGACTCGTGACCTGTTGAAAAATTAAAAGGAAAAACACGCGGGGATCATAAAAAAGTCTGCTTGTTGGAAGTTCATAAAATGCTCCCATGAATATTAACATGTTCATAAGGTTAGGGATATACGTGTATTAACGAACTTTTTCTATTTGAGGTGGATAGGACTTTGGATACATCATATTTTGGATGTTTTTTTAGTGGCTGTGTTGTGATTGTATTAATGATATTGACAGTTTTAATTAACCTGTTACGTTGCATAATATACCACGACTGATGGCGGAAAAAAGCATTCTTTATGTCTAATTAGGCAGAATATATATTAAATTATAATTCTTATATCGCTTATAATGTACTCCAATGTATGTGAGTTTACTCCTTTTCGATTTATTTAAAATACATACTTCTCACTTCATTTTATTCACATGTGGCTTAGACAGAACTTCAAACACATATTCAAGCATGTTAACATATAAAATGACCATAATATCTCATATTTAAACTCAAATATAGTCACTAAATTTGTAAATCATAAAAAGACAAACGCGTTCACGATCATTAACCCTTGCGATAGTCAGAGGTTCAGGTGTATTCACCGCAATTGCAAGGTAGTAATTCTATGGCCACCTCGAACCCACGTGTTGACCAGATAGTCAATACTCTATGTGACAGGTGGTAAGCCATGTCGCCATTTACAAGCACCAATGTGACATTTGTAAGTCATTTATCATCTAAATATAACATTTATCACTGGTTGTCTCTTAAAACTCTATCGCAATCTGAAGTGTACCCCCACACCTGCCTACACCTTTGGGAACCCGGAAGCGTGAAGCCCCGTCCACACACAAACTCTGTGACTCCTACAAACTTCTGTGTGTTTTTATTGCAGCTTTCATAAAGCATGCAACCGGATGTGTAAAGTTCAACTTGCTACGAGTTTATACTACGAATGTTAGGGATATTTTTATATGTAAATGACGGTATAAAGACGAATGATAACTAGCTGCCGTTCTTCCTGGTATGTCGTAGGAGGCGACTAAGGGATTTGGGGTCAATGGATTCTGTTAAGCGATAGGCTATCAACCAATGTTACTGTCCCTTATATTCATGCTAAAAAGTGACCTAGGAGATATTATCGAAGCTTCAGGTTTCTGTCCACCCCGGAATGGATTAAAGGACATGAATGTACGTGTTTGTATGTAGATGATAGCAGAGTATGTACACATACACAAGCGTTTATTATAACCATAGATATGAATAGATTAGAAGGTTCTATTCATAGTATTGACCTAAAAGTAACACTGAAAATTATGAGTTCTATAAACCTACAGTAAATTATAACAACACGTCAATAATTATAATAATTACAATAGCATCATTTAATCCCTTTCGGGGTAGATAGAACATCGAATACATCATATTCCCTCGGTCACTAGTAGCACAATTATAATAGGGCTGTGATGGCTCATATGAAACAGTGAACGGTGTTTAGCCCATCACTCGATAGATTCCATTGACCCTAGTCCCTTAGTCTATACCGAAAAGAACGGGAGCTAGTTAGTATTCTTTTTACGTCCCAGACTAACACGGGACATAAAAAATTACCTTAATACTCTAACCTAGCATAAGATATGAATAATATAACTACTAAATAATAATCGTATGCATAATAATAATATTATAGGACGTTATTACAACAATTGAACTAGCCCCTTGGTAAATACATTTAAGACTCGTGTTAAGGGCACTAGTCAACGTATATGTAAGAAAGGTACATATATTATATATAGATAAATACATATATAGCATATATAATCAACGACCAGACTGGAAAGCAGAAGAAAAGCGTAAGAACTACGCCTCTCTGCCTCCACCGGGAATCGAACCCAGTACCTCACAATTAGCGTTCAGGCGTCTAACCGATCGCGCTACGGCGGTCGTCATTGAATGTTTAAAATGTTACAACTAATATACTCTGTCACTACCCTATTGGCTATTAAGGCTTTATTAGTAATCGAATCAAAATTCAATATGTCACTACTCCCGTTGCGTGCAATTTGATGCATCATTAAGCATTTGTTTACGGACGGGGTATCGTTAATAACCGTGAAATAAATAGAATAAATGCTTTTTTACTGAGTATATCGTTTTATGCCTATACATATGCCTATATTACTTGAAATTATTTAATTAAAGTTAAAAAAAAATTTTAAATATTTTAATTAATTTGTTGTGTATTGTGTAATTCAATTATTGTCTATGAATTTTATTGTATGTTGAATAATGTATGTAATTGATGTGGATGTCTCAATAAAGATATTGTTATTATTACTTTTATTCAAGCCTCTACATCCCTAAGGGGAAAGGCAAAGACTATCGATCGTCACCTGGAACGATCCCGAAAAATCTCTCTTGCTTCACTCATACCCATAAAAGTAGAACATACACAGATCAAATACAGAATTCAACAGAGATTCTTCTCAAGGCGGGTGTAAGCAGCCTCAACAAGAGCATCTATGAGAAGGTTATTTATGATGAATTTATACATATATACATACACATCACGCCTGATTACCTGTTGAGGGGAAGGCAGAGATCACAGATCCCCATTTAACCCCATCCTGACAGACGACTTTCGCTTCATTGACACTAATACATCTTCTCATACATACTCGACGGTTACAGGTACTCCTATCGTCACCCTTTTCCAATATAGCATCTATTTGACTGTTATATGTCTTATTAATAGGTATGTAATATTATGTCAGTATTTTTACTATTACATTTGTGACATCACTGCCGTATCTTTAATGTAAATTATTTTTTATTCCTGGACCATTGTTGGAGGTGATTAAGGGACTAGAACTAAATGGAATCTATTCGGCGATTGGACATATTAATTATGTATCTATAATTAAGTATCATACCTTCAACAGTTTCATAAGTTCTAACTAAAGTTACCAACCAATAAATTATGCTTATTTGTATGTAACAACAGATTTAATATGACAAATCGATCTCTTAATCTTTTACTCCTGTTTACCCTTTTAAACATAATAAACTTGAGGGTTCCTACATACATAAATCACGGCTCAACAAGTGGTTAAGCAGAAAAAACCCTAAAAGCCTTTTTTCCCCACAACCCTACTGGAGCAATTAAAAAGTCATTTATTTTTTGCTTCCCCAAAAATGTACCCGATTTTGTACGGGGCATTTCAGTAGGGAAATATTTGGAGATAATTGCTTAAGTACATGTAATATAGTCTCTTTTTATCCCTTTAGGGTGGATAGAACCTTGAAGGGATAATTAATATCCCTTCAATCGCTTTTCTTATTGCTATCAGGGTTGTAATGTGATCAATTATGTACATACATACACATCATGCCCGTTTTCCTGGATAGGCAGAGATCACGGATCCCCATTTGTCCCTATCCTGACAGACCACTTTCGCTTCATTGACACTCATACATCTTTTCATACACACTCGGCGGTTATAGGTACTCCTAACGCCACCCTTTTTCCAATGATGTAATTAATATCAATAGCTGTATATTTTCAAAACGTGCCTTAATGATTCATTCCCAATTTCTCTGGATGGTGTCCCCTGGATTCCACCAGATCAATTTAAGTATAAAAATGCACCAGATTAACTGAGGGTTCAAAGATAATCTCGGGAAATGGAATCTTCTACGTGATGGCCTAGCAATAAATCTTCAACATATTGGTAATTCCCAACTACTTTACGTTTAATATGAAAACATGTAAAATAATTTATAAAATTACATTTATCAATTCCTACCACTGTCCGTGAATTAGCAAATATATTTTATTTGTTAATATATACGAGTATAGCTTTAAGATTTTATGGTATAATTATTAGTCTTATTATATTGATTAAATCTGTTAATTAGTAAAATATACGTTAAAAATGCAGTGTTGTTAGTAAATCAAAGTTATAGTGAGTGTAGTAAAGGTTTTCCTTGGTAGGTAATAGGTAATATTTATAGCTCAACAATAGAAACACAACACCGCCTGTCACATTAGGTTCATAGAATCTTTCAGCAACTTCGAAGATGGACACTAAAACTATATTTATGTAATATATAGATAGTTCTATCCGTAGTGAAGTTTTATGTATTATGACATTAAATATATCGATTACTTAATATTTTCTTTTACAGAATACACTGTTTTTGAAACGCACCTTAATTTATATTAGATACATACATTTTACGTCCGTAGTGAATAAAAAATAAAAGAGAATACCTCAGTTAAACCAAGTGATTGATAAAGAATAATTTCTTCAAACATTTCTACGATTTTTAAGGCTGGTTATCATTGTATATATATTTAATTAAAAGTTCTTATCTTTGTCCTATGTTTTTTTTTCAACACTTAGCATACACACGCTCACCTATTACCAAACGCTTTTTTAGGATCCGAGACAAGAATAGAATGTAATATAAAGGAAAACAAAACTCAAACAGACTTTTATTATAAAAAGGGGTTGCAACCCCTTTCTGTGACTGCTTGCGACATCTGTGTTCAAATAGCCAAACAAAATAATTTAAAACCTCTTATTTTTATAAAACAAAATGCAATTCCTGACATAAACAGGTATGATAATAATTTTAATGATCACAATTTTATATTTAAAACAAGATTAAAATAAAATTTTAATATTTTTAGTTTCACTATTCTAAGATAGAGGGCGGTAAACTTAACAGTTTTATAGATGGCGCTAATTTAGTCTTACTTTTGAAATACAGATGTCGTGCTCCATAATTTAGTTTCGCTATTCGACAATAGGGTAAGAAAGGATTTTAAACTAGGAATGAGGTTTAGAAAATATTAAAAGAATATGTTACAGACTAGCTGCTGTGTTACTATTGCATCCAAATGACTGTATATCATTTTAGTTCTTCATTGAAATGTATTGTAAATAAAAACCACAATATGTATGTAGTTATTATGTAGATTTTATTATTCAGTGTATTTATTCTCTTACGCAACATACCTACGAGTACATTTACGTCTCTAAATCTCCGTCGAAGATGTCAGAACCACGGATGTATACCATAGGAATTGTAGTGCCCTGATAAATAACATTTGTGTCAGGTTGCTAACCCATCGCCAAATAGATTTAATTTATTCCTAGGCCCTTAGTCACCTATAACGACATGCCGGGAAGACCGGCAGCTAGTTATCATTCTTATAACGTCCCAGATTAGCACGGCAATTACTCTTCTTGTATTTTCATTTTAAATGTGATTAATAAACTTTGAATATGATATACCTTCTACCGATAGTAAATAAAAATCTAACAACGTAAGGGTTAATTAAATTTAATTCTTTTTAAATTGACGAATGTGCTTATAAATAAATTAAAACATATCTCCATAACATTTTTATACCTTGTTCTTCTATCAACCCCTTACAAGAATACGTACGTGAATAATATTATGATAATAAGATGTATGTCCGAGGTTCTGTCTAGTCTAAAAAGGATTGAAGGACTTGCATATGTGCATATGTATGTACTATGTAAATACACAAATCAAAATGTACACTATTTTTGTTAAATTCAATTTCGAAATATCAAATTCAATCACACTACTAAAATCTTCTTTGTTTTTCTGAGCTCTAACTATCCCATAAAGAACACAGTCGTTATGGATGAATGTATTTTATAAAGATTCTTGCAAAGGTATCCCAGAGATAAACTTCACGATTATTATCTCTTGTGGGGTAGTCAAAAATCCACGTGCCCTTTTTCGCAAAATCTTATAGACTCAATATTAAAGTTACAAACTTTAAAACATCTCGAGAACACTTTTTATTATTTAACAAATCTTCGTACTGATCTTTTTCTGTATAAACAAACATACACACATATATACACCCCTTTAAGTCCCCAACGGGATAGTCAAAAACTATCTATCGCCACCTGGAACGATCCTGACAAATCTCCCTTGCTTCACTCACACCTATTAACCTTCTCATACATGCTCTTCAGTTCTTTACTACGTACACCGGCCTTGAGAAGAATGTCTCTAATTTGATCTGTATAAGTTCTATACTATAGTTACTTGTGACAATTTCCATAAGCTTAAAGTGAACCATATATACATTCACGTCCTTCAATCCCTTTTGGAGTGGACAGAAGCTCTGAGATTCAGTATTTCCTAGGTCACTTTTTAACATAAATGGTAGGGATGAGATGTCATCAATCGATTCCATTTACCCCTAGTCCTGTAGTCGCCTCCTTCGACGTGCCGGGAAGAACAGCAGCTAGTTAGCATTCCTTTGATGTCTGAAATTAGCACAGGACACTGTCTTTAGATTAACAAAATTTCCTTGAATAAGCAATATTGAAAAAGGGTGACGTTAGAAGTACCTATAACCGCCGAGTGTGCTTGATGTGTATGAGTGTCAATGAAGCGAAAGTGGTCTGTCAGGATCGCAACAAATGGGGATCCGTGATCAGTGCCTATCTCTCTACAAGTCTACAGGGAATCAAGCGTGATATGTATGTATGTAGAAAATTCAAATTCACGAAGTTGGTCACACAACTTAAATTATTAACAATCATCATACGTATTCTAAACATCTTAGATGTCTTTTAAACCGCAAATCTTATACAAAAAAGACCCTTTAGAGGGACAATAATTACCATACACAATAGTCCCCTAAGACAAATGTTATTCTTGAACCCTTGTTAAGGTCTTTAGTTTAAACAAGACATAAAAACGTCTATTAATTTCCATATGAAAAGATTTGCTTCCGCGTTCTTATAGATAAGGGTTAAGATTTTTTTAAGACAACGTTCAGAGGTCATTCATATTAACCCTGTTGCAAAATGTTTGTTAGTCATATAAATGTATGTGTATGTTTGTTGTCTGTTGAATAATATGGGCAAATAAAGTATTAGTAATGAATTGATACAATGATACAATATATTTTCTAAACGTATTTTTAAATAACCAAACTAGTAAAACTGTTATTAACTTATTTTTGAACGAATAGTAAATTTGTGATTCAACGTAGCTCAGTTGTTTGAGGTTTGACTCGGTGTCAGTGGGTACTGGGTTCAAATCCCGTCTGATCATGTACCAATGGAATTGTATTTTTATGTACACTTTCATTATAAAAATATTTATAAGTTGTATTATGTCTTCGTGTGTCTTGTACATACATACACATCACGTCTAATTCCCTGTAGATAAGTAGGCAGATCACGGATCCCCATTTGTCCCGATCCTGACAGACTTTCGCTTCATAGACACTCATACACCTTCTCACACACACTTATCTTTCTATGTCTTATAATTGTAAATAAATCTTTTATTACACTTAAATCAATGCCTTCGTTATGATATTTGAAATTCTCTTACACAGTTCCTTATTACCGTTGATACATTGTCATAGTACGCACGAATCTCAACCCTTCAGGTCACGGGTAACTAGTCCATCGCCGTGAGAACCGGTTGGACGGGATATGCAAATGAGGCTATTGTGAGATGGGCTATCCGCGGAACAGGGGTGCTGGCCTCAAGGTGTTGCGGAATTAGGGCTGGTAACTCTTGTCGATGATTCGCGGCATGTGTACTAAGGGTATCGATGTTATTTAGAGGTAGGTAAATTGGTAATGTTATCGATATGGTATTAAAGTTGTAATATATATATTTATTCGAGAAGATTTATCTGACAGTATATTTGTTGGAAATAATAGCATTCCAAATGGAATAAGCTATAGCCATTTCTATGCCATGGCAGGAGATTTTTTTACTAAAGTAAATTTAAAAAATAAACAAAAACATTTAAAATATTATGTCTTTCTTTTAAAGACGTAGGCTACTAATAAAGTTATTCTATTTTTATTCATGCTATACCAGTTTATTCTTATGTTATCTTCTATGCTATAAATAGTTTACTTAATTGTTTATTTTTCACTTAAATATAAAAATTAACAGATTTATAAGTTTCAATTTCTCCATCGTTAGGTTAAAAAATTTCTGAAAATTTAAAATCCTTAATCTATATACATAAATCCTTAATTATATATATATTCCCAAATTATCGAAACATATCTTATACAGTCCACATATAAAAAAATACCAACCTTTTCGCCATTAACAACAATCTTTCTTCTAAACAAACAATAAAAACACACTATTCCCTACCTACCAAACTCTGAAACAACAGCACATATCGACAAAACTATCAACATCGCTTCCCATCCCTACCACCAAACCGGTCAGGTCAGTTCCGCATACCAACAATGCACAATTGACATCCAAAGGTCCATATAATGCGGTGCCCGTTATTTTTGACCCCTTTAGTCCTTTTACGTCCAGTTTGCACCCTTTGCAACTATTGTTTGGACCCTAAACTAAAGATAACCGGTAAGACAGCTTTTGGCAAAGGGTTAATTATAGTCAGTACTCGTTTGACCATCGTGAAGCTAAGTAATAGTTTTATAGTTTTAGCTAAAGTTCTAAATAAAAACACTGGATGGAATCAATCGATATATTTAGGAACGTGATTGAGAAAAATCGATATATATAAATGGTGAGTAGAAAATCGATATTTTATATATTATACATACATACACATAACGTCTGATTCACAGTGGGTAAGCAGAGATCACGGATCCCCATTTGTCTCACTGACAGACCACTTTCGCTTCATTGACACTCATACATCTTTTCTTACATCGGCGGTTATAGGTACTTCTAACGTCACCCTTTTTCAATTATATTTTTTGTATATTATAATATGTTTTGTAAAAATTTCGTCTCAATAACCGTACTATAAGACGCCCCCCTGCTAGATGGCCCGATGACCTGAAAAAGGTCGCTGGTAGTGGTTGGCTGAGGGCTACGAGAGATCGTGTTTTGCGTACCCTTGGGGAGGCTTACGTCCAGCAGTGGACTGACATAGGCTGATTGATTGATATTTTTTAAGAGTGTTATAGGTATATTAATTGGTAGATAGTTTTTGTGTTTTTTTACCATTTTATTTATATTCAGAGAGTGGCTGTAGCCTAGTGGTGAAGACCTCTGACTTTTTATTAGAGGACCTAGGTTCGAATCCCAATTCAGGCATATACCAATGATTGAATTTAAAAATGTCAGTTTCATTTACGTACACAATTAACAGTTGCTAACGGTGAGGGAAAACAATGAGCCTATCCTTCGGTATAAGTAATAGCCAGTGCGTATATACGGCGATACGTTCACTACCCATCACGTTGGGTGCTGTCTATCTAGTGAAACGCAGCTTTTGAGTGGCTCATACTTAACATGCCTCCGAAATTTCGAAGATAAGCACTCAAGCCTCTGACTGCCTCATAATGAAAAAATGAAGTGTATAACAAGTCGTGAAGCGTATATATGTATGTATTTTATGATATTCCATTAATATATGATTAGAAAAGAAACTTGAAATATTCATTGACTAAAGTTTTTTACATGTGAAATTTGAAGAAACATAATAAGAATGACATTAAAACTGAAAAAGATAATTAGAATACTTATTATTCTACCAGCTCTCAAGACATACTACAAAATAGATAATGACATACACCTAAGCCATACAAAGATGGAAAGCTTCTAAAGATGAAAGGTATCAATGGAAGAAAATATTGTTTGGCCATGAAATTTAAGTGTAGCAGAAACTATACTTATGAAGATCAATATTATGGCTGGAAAATGTGAAGGTATGTTTTATTTTTACGTCAATATTAGTAGCTAAGGATGGGTGATACTAGCAATCCATCACCGATAATCCATCCATCGATGATTAGCCTCGGTGTAAAAATCTCCTAGGTCACTTTTTATCATGGTTATGGGACTACGTCATGGTTTGTGGTGTCATAGGGAATATTGGTGACAGGTTGCTAGCCCATCGCCCAATAAACATGAACAAGTGCCAATGTTTTCCATCGTTTTTATTAATTGTCTATCTAGTTTTGGTATATATCGTTGTTGCGCCTGGAAGAACCAATAGAGACAAAATCGTAACTTTTGATACAAGATAAAAAACAGTTTTTTTACGTATTTTAGGACGCGGATATTTGTATACGACCTTTAGCCCCTTTGGTGTTGTCAGAGGTTCGCGTAGACATTTATAATACTTTTAAGTCTGATGGTTAAGTTAAAGCGCTTATAATGAGGTACCAGGTTCCCGTTGAAGTTAGACTTCAGAAATGTAGATTTTTGTCTAGTGGTGTTATTATAGAGAATGTTATGAGGAAATTTCTAAATAACTTTGAGGTATCATGAATTAAGATAATTTTTTTAGGAATTGTAATATTTATTTGTTGTACAAGAATTTTGAATATTTATTTATTGCGTTAATATTTTCTTATATTGTTATCAACCAAGCGCATTGCGTAATAAACGTAATACATTGTACTATATATATATACAATAAACTCAATAAGTCCTGATTCTTATGAATCTAGATAGAGACTAAGCATTATTTTCTGATATTTTACTTAATAAAAAACTTATTCAACTTAGCTGAATTATATATTTCTTATTTACTACAATAAAAGTACAAATGACGACGACGAGTGTTATCACAGCAGTGAATAAAAGAAATAAGCTATTGCTATACATATTAACCACAATAATAAGTAGATATACTTATAAAATATTATATGATGAAAATAAATATTATTCTTTTTTTAAATCCAACATCAATACAGTCTCCTATTCCATCAACTTAAAGGGAGTTTACACCGGCCGATATTTCAACAAAAGAGAATCTATTGATTTTTTTTCTTCACAATAGAACACCGCCCTTCAGTTTCATTGGTTGGTTTTTTCGAAGCTTTTTCTTAGAGAGAGGGTGGGAGGTGGTGCCCAAATAAAATATGGCCTACTTATGCTTAGTATTGTAAGGTTAGTGTGGTTTAAAATTAAAAATATAGTTTAGTATAGGATAGTTTTATGAAAAAAAGAATGGTTAGAAATGCGGTAAAGTTTCAGCACACTTTAGAAGGATTAAACAGTTATATAAACAAATTTCGTATGGTTTAAATGCATCTTATAAAATATAGATGATAAAAAATATATAAGTTACGAGGTTTATAAGTTATTATCTACATATAATAGGTTAACCTATCATCGTCTTTAGCCAAAATTGTATTCCTTTAGTCGCCTCTTACGGCACTCTCAAAGAACAAAACTTGAGTAATTCTATACAATGAATGATTACAGAACAATATTTGATTTGATCGTACTTATGTCGAGTGTGTATGGAGAGGTGAATGAGTGTCAATTAAGCAAAGAGCGTTTGTAAACTATGGTCTCTGCCTATCTCTCTATAGGGAAACAGTGTAATGTTTATGTGTGTATATACATACCTACCTACTTATATAATAAGATCTGCAACCTCACCCCTTACCACTCCACAAGGGTAAACAGACAAAAAGGCTCTACAAAGACCGAATTTATTCTTAAAGGTAATTTTTTCAAAGGGAGGCGGGAGGCAGGCGGTCGAAATAAAATACGACCAACCCTTCTTTTATTATTGCGAAGACGCCGCCGAAATAATCTATAGCTTTGAGAGGAAAGTGTATCGATTACTTTCGTTATGGAATAGATAGATAGATTATTGGTGTACAGTGTGATTTGAATCTCTGGCTATTATATAAGGGATATTGGTCTCGATCTTTCGTTCTAGTTAAGGCCTGAAGCTAACAGGGAATGTATGATATGAAAATATTTTACTACTAGGTATGTTTAATAACTTATAAAAAGTAAAACCCATATACATAATTACGTACCTACAAACAAAGATATACTTATTGCCTTCACTACATAGTATAAAACAAAGTCGCTTTCTCTGTCCCTATGTCCCTTTGTATGCTTAAATCCTTGAAACTATGCAACGGATTTTGATGCGGTTTTTTTTAATAGATAGAGTGATTCAAGAGGAAGGTTATATGTATAATATCATCCATTAAATAGTGCAGTAGGCTATATATTTTATACCCTTGCGAAGCCGGAGTGGGTCGCTAGTAACTTATAAAAAGTAAAACAATATATATAATTACGTACCTATATACAAACATATACTTATTGCCATAGTAAATAACTTCATCCATTTGTAAATAAAACCTGTCGTCAAGGTAACGTCACTTAGCTTTGACGTTTCTACGATACATCGGAAAGAAAGGTAGCTAGTTACCATTATACTAACATCAGAAACTAACAAGGGAGTAAGTAGTGAGAGTTGGATTTCATTTGTTACCAAAGCCAATCTGGCAAAGATGAAAATTTAAATTCTTCGAGAATTCATTCGATTTGCAATTCATTACTTTGATTTTCAACTAAGTACGAGAGTGGAATAGATAATAAAATATGATCTAGTTACCTTTAAAAGGCAGAGTAGGAGGCGACTAAGGGACTAAGGTTAGATTCAATCTATTATGCGATGGACTATCAACTTGTCAGAAGAAAAACAATAATTTATTTAGTCGAGATGTGACGGAGGCAACTGTGTATCTTCGAGCCACTATCCACCCCGAAAACAATTAAGAAACATAAGTTTTATGTAGGTACCTATAGCCCCTATGACCTTTATAAGTTATCGATATCGAATTTATCTTGTAGTACATTGAAATCGGGTTCAAATAAGTGAAAAGTGAAAGTTTTAAGTGGGCAAGTTTCGGAGTTTTTCCCAAACAAATGGGGCCCCATTAAAGTCCAAATTGAGTTCCTAAGTCGCATCTCCAGCGACACTTGAGGGATATGAGGTGATGGGTTGGTAATCCAGATGTTTATAGTAAAAGTTTATGAGTATAATCTTTTCGGGTTTTATGCTGAAGTAATAAAATAATTGTAATAATAGTCTAGGGTCACGCAAGGTCTCATTTTTATGTATTTAACACCTTTCGCGACGTTAAAGAGATGATCGCCATTTATATAAACTTTTACCCATTTTAAAGAATAGGGAGGTTTTTTCACTATAATTTTTTATATCATCACAGACTACAAGCATGTAAAACTTAATTACACATGATAGACAGAGATTTCTCAAATTTAATGTCTCAAAAATCGAGATTTGTAACAAATTATCCTTGATTATAAAGCGAATATCTATTAGTATCACCGAATCAACATAACTCCGCCTCATGTCATGAATCACCTAATATGACACACAACGAAGGCAGCTAGTTACTCTCTATAAGTCCCAAACCAGCATAGGATAGGTAGGGGAATAAAAACGAAACGTAACCGTGGCTAAATTAACTATAAACGTTAACATTGGCTTTAATCCCGCGGGGGTGCGTTAATTCAGCACAAATTGCCAAGATGCTAATTTTTGAAGATATATTTATCTTGGCAAATGTGGAAGGGTTGGTGTGTACTGAAGTTTTAAACGGTCGCCATAGATACGCGTCGGTTTATGAACTTAGTAAATGCCTACTAATTTTGGTAGTGATAACTTAAGTTTAACTCGTACATGATGGATTCATATCCTTCCGGATCTTTGGAAACCACTTTATTTAACTGAGCTTTAACTTCTTTATGCATACTTGACAGTTATGTGTAGGCTAAACTAATGTCACTCTTGAATGAACAACTCATTTGTATGTCATACAATTAAAAGGTATACACCTATAAGAAGTTAGTCAGATAACTACTTAGTGTTATTTTGGTAGATATCTAAATATAACGTTTTAAAACATATACCTAAACTTTTCATCAACAAACTAACGATTGTAATTTTACCCACATAACATGACAAATTCAAACCTATCGTAAGTTTAACTTGCCGTCTAAATTTCGTAGACAGGCACTCAAGACCTTGACTTCCCGCTACAATAAAAAAATGAAGTGAGAATACGCAAATCGTGAAACGAATTTATTGTACATCACCCAAAAAATCCAGAATTTTCTTATATGTTACTCAAAAACCGCTAGACACAAATCGTTAACTGTGTCCTAACCCTTAAGAGTAAAACCGACAATCACAAGGTTGTTGGTAGTTTTGTTTTGGTTACTAATGGGCTGATATTGAACTCAATGTCTCCTCTAGGGGACTATTGTGCGTGAAAGAACAGAGTTTGTTAAGTAGAATGCTATTTATTTTGATGATGTGATAGGTTTGTTTAGTTAGGTAGCAAAAGAGGAATGAAAGCTTTAGTGTTTATTTAGAAAACTAGCGTTCTATATTCAGTTTCCTGCAAGATTTTGTTTACTTGGGTAGTAAATTAGTTGTAAACACTTTATTGTGTACATAGACATCTGCCATTTTATGTATATGGTTCATGTTCTTGATTAAGCAAGTGTATGATAGGATTAGCAATGTATTGGTCATTTTAGGGAGATCTACAGGCTTGTGTGAGCGAAACTGTATTGTAATGTAACTTTAGCCACTTCGGACCACCAATAGACTCATGTGAGTCTATTCTACGAGTCTATTATTGCTATTGAGTTCCTTATGAGGTTTTTCAATCATCATTAGTCATAAACTTCACTGTACACTGTCTATATACTCGTAACTGAATCATTTTTATATATTATCAATCAATAATACCCTATCATAACAAAGAAAAATGACGTTAAAATATGTTAAATAGTTCACGAAAAGCCTTTAAAACTCCTCGCTTTGCTGAAAAATCCACCAAAAAGCAAGCTTTATTAATTCGGAGCCTCGAAGCCCGAGATCTGGCGTAATAAGCTCTTTTATTCCAAGAAAGCCGTTTCAAAGATAAAATTTAAATTGCTAAGCAGTCGGAACCCCACTTGAAAAAAGGGTGAAATTTTAAACGTCAAAAAAGAAGGAGATTGCCCAAGACTGGGGAGTCTGCCACCTTACCCCACCGCCCCCCTACCACCCTGAGGAATTAATATTTTTAACAGAAGATTTGTTGTCAGATTGAAAATGTTCTAAGCTTTTTTGTTCGGCGCAAGTAATTGGCTTTTTAATGAAAGGAGTTTTTAAATTATGGAGGGTCGTTTTTAAATTATACAAGTTTTATGTGATACGAAATTCTTAGATTATGCTACGTAGATTATATGGAAAATATGTCATCTTAAATAGGGATATAAGTAGGTAGGTAGGTTTGTGTGATTTCTTCTATATGTCTGATCGAAAACAGACGGCGTGTACATACATACATGTCAGAATGTAATAATAGCTTTTGTAACATTAAATTCGTAGTGTAAGTAAATGAAACATTAACTGTTTAATACTACGCTTAATTAGTCTTTTACGCTTAATTTTAATATCTTTTAGATTTGTAAGGTTTACGTAACAATCAAATGTAGTTATTCGTGTAACAAGTATTCATTACATTAATATTAGGTGAGATCAGAGACTTAAAAAGAGAGTAAAACAGTATTCGTGACATAATCAATTCATTTTGGAAGCCATAAAACAAACCAAAGAGTTCCAATAAGGCAACGGAGAAGTTTTTCTTCACTGTTTTAAAGTGGATTCTATGCGATGGAGCCTCCATCTCTTAATAGACTAGTAAGACTTTAGCTGTTGAATATTATACCTAATTAGATATACAACTGCTTATACACACTCGGTGGTAATAGGTACTTCTAATGTCACTCTTTTACAATGTCTACTATCCTATCAATGAGGAGAAAGTGTTTTGTCAGAATCTGAATAGATGGAGATTAACAATTCCTGCCTACCCCCTGTAAAAAATCAAACGTGATATCAATGTATTTATTAATTAATTTATGTTAAAAAAAACTAAGTAAAGAGTTCGGAATAGGTATAGTGAATATCTTTCCAGCTAAATGCAATGGTTTAGATACTGTTAGATAAAAACTATTTTTTAAACTTCAAGCATTGGTAGGTTTACGGTACAGTATTCGAACCTAAGACTTCTAATAAGAAGTCAAAGATCTTGTCCATTAAGCTACAGGCCCTTATATCACAAATAATTGTTTCTCTTATAATTTGGTTTTGTAAATGGGATTGGGCAAAAAATCCTGAAAGTCAGAGTTTCTTGTTGGTTCTTCTCCGAGCCAGGGCTTCCGAACCAACGGTAGAATTTCAATGATAAGAGACAACCAGTGTCAGGCAAATGTTTTGACTTTCAATTAATGTACTAATAATAATATTTTAGGACGTTATTACACCAATTGAACTAGCCCCTTGGTAAGTACATTTAAGACTTGTGCTAAGGGTACTAGTCAACGTATATTTAAGAAATAAATACTTATGATATATAGATAAATACATATAGCATATATAATCAACGACCAGACTGGAAAGCAGTAGAAAAGCGTAGTTCTTAACTCTGCCTCCACCGGGAATCGAACCCGGGACCTCACGTTTAACGTACTGGCGTCTAACCGATCGTGCCACGGAGGTCGTCAAACTGTACTGTACTTGTATTTGTATTGATTAACAACATTTGACTTTGACTTTATATGTAATGTTACAAGGAATAATGTTAGTTTAGTGTATGTATATCATAACCTAGTCTACGACCAACTATGGTCTATCACTTCTCGCTTCGCTCGAGTGTCGGTACAGTGAAAAATTCGAGTTGGGAACTTAGCGCTTAAATTAAAAAGTTGAGAACACTTTCACTCTTGCATCGAACTTTAGGCATTAAGAGGCCAAGTGAAGTGTTAAGAGTGTAAAGTGTTCTTTTCTGAGTCTTTCTTGCTAGTAATATGTTTGTGTAAGGTAAAAAGAAAGAAAGATATCTGGGACGAAGAGAAATATGTAAGGCTAATCAAAAATTGAGAATTTTTATCTTGAAAAAATTAAAATATTGTTTATTAAAAATTGTATATAATGTAATCGGTCACAGAAGCAAACGGGATTTGTGTGAAATAATGACGTTAATATATTAGGATTTTATCAAGGCTTAATAAAATAGACGTATTTATTAATTAGCCTATAATATAATGATATGTACGTTCAATTAAATATATATATATATATATATATATAATATAAATATATTATAATATATAAATATATTATAATATATAAATATATTACTTTATATCAACCAAAACCCGTAGTATGGAAGTGAGCAAACTCGTAGCGTCCTCAGCTAACACAATAAGTGCTACGAAGGCCACAATGAAAAACTATTTTCCAACGTAGCACAGGACTTCCGGTTACGGAGGAAGTCTGCCATTAAGACACTTCCGGTATGGCCGCCGAGTAGGAGATTGTTTCTTTAAAGGGAATTTTGTAATAATTTAATTGTTTATAGTTTAAAATATAATCAAGTACAATAAATTCGATATTTTAAAAAATACCTAATATATCAGAACAAGAACATTTCCAAGAAGTTACGTTAAGTTATAAACAGTCGTGTTCTATTTGAACAACAAAAAAGACCGAATAATCGGAATATACTGTTGAATAAACCTATCGCCTACGCCAATTATATTTATCTGTACTTTTTATTATGTAATTGTTTATAATAGGTATAGCCAAATATTCTTTTGACCCATAATATCTTTGTTAACGCTACGTATACAAATCTTCACATTAAATGTTTATTTAAATTAATATTCAATAAATATAACTGGCATTACCGACAGTGGCGTCACCTACAAATTTAATATTACTGTTTTAGCTGTTATTAAAATGACCGATAATCCTATTAAGAAACATAGTAGAGTTCAAATAAATATACAATATCTTAGACTATACAAAAACAAACGACTACAAATAGACGCATTTAAAAACAAAAGAGAACAGTGACAGAGCACAGAAATTATTTCGCAAACAGCGCAAACTTCAAGACGAATCTTATTAAAATCCAATCGCCATTCTGTCACTGCAAACTGAGCCTTAAATCTCACAGCTAAGGTTTGAATTAGTTCATCTAAAAGGGACTTCCTCAATCAATCAATCAATCAATCAGCCTATGACAGTCCACTGCTGGACGTAGGCCTCCCCAAGGTAACGCCACAAAACACGATCACTCGTGGCCCTCAGCCAACCACTACCAGCGACCTTTTTCAGGTCATCAGTCCATCTGGCAGGGGGGCGTCCTACACTACGTTTACCGAGACGCGGCCGCCATTCGAGAACCGCTTTGCTCCAACGGTCGTCGGTTCTGCGACAGACGTGACCGGCCCACTGCCACTTCAGCTTGCAACATCGATAGACAATGTCTACGACATTGGTTCTTTGCCGGATAATCTCGTTCCGGACTCTGTCCCTTAACGAGATACCCAGCATCGAACGTTCCATTGCTCGCTGAGCGACATGCAATCGGTGAGCCAGCCCGACTGTCATGTTCCACGTCTCGGCACCGTATGTCATTACAGGTAGGACGCACTGATTAAAAACCCTGGTCTTAAGACACTGCGGTAGTGGCGACGAGAAGATATGACGCAACTTCCCGAATGCTGCCCAGCCCAGCTGCACTCTTCTGGAAATCTCACGCTCGAAGCTGTCCCTACCC
This sequence comes from Leucoptera coffeella, assembly GCA_030578115.1. Lineage (NCBI taxonomy): Eukaryota > Metazoa > Arthropoda > Insecta > Lepidoptera > Lyonetiidae > Leucoptera > Leucoptera coffeella. Next base: position 145,122 of record JAMBLF010000564.1, on the reverse strand, counting down.
ATTTGTAGAACCTGGCCCAGGTAGACATATTCCTGGACCACTTCGAGCGTTTCTCCACTGATCGTGATCGGCCCCGGAACAACGAGCTCATTGAACATGACTTTTGTCTTGTCCAAGTTCATCCGGAGACCGACCGACCGTGAGGCAGCGTTAAGACTGTGCAGCATTCCCTGTAAATCCTGCAGCGAACCCGCCATTATGACAATGTCGTCAGCGAAACGGAGGTGCGTGAGGTATCTGCCATTGACATTGATACCCATCCCAGTCCAATCCAGAGTTTTGAAGACGTCCTCCAGTGCGTTCGTGAACAGTTTCGGGGATATGACATCCCCCTGTCTCACTCCTCTGAGCAACTGTATAGGACTTGTCTTTTGGTTTTGGACTTGAACAGATATCGATGCCACGCTGTATAGGCTCCTTAACACCTGCACATAACGCCAATCGACCTGGCATCGCTGCAAGGATTCCAGAACAGCCCAGATCTCGATGGAGTCGAAGGCCTTCTCGTAGTCCACAAAGGCAAGACACAGCGGCTGGTTATACTCATGAGACTTCTGTATAACCTGCCGCACTGTGTGGATGTGGTCTACGGTACTGAAACCTTTTCGAAATCCGGCCTGCTCCGGCGGCTGGAAGGCGTCAAATCTTGAGGCCAGACGATTTGTGAGCACTCTCGAGAACAACTTGTAGACGTGGCTTAGGAGCGCGATAGGCCTATAATTCTTCAATAGGGCCTTGTCTCCCTTTTTGAAGAACAAGGCCACCACGCTCTCACTCCACGCCGTCGGGGTAGTCCCATTAGCTATGACGGAATTAAATAGGTGCTTGAGCTTCTGCAGGACTGGAGCTCCTCCCGCCTTTAGAAGCTCGGAGGTTATTCCGTCTTCGCCGGGAGCCTTCCCATTACGAAGTTGTTTGAGAGCGCTCCCAATTTCGTCTTCGTCCACGAGCGGGAGATCATCAGTGTAGTGGCGCACCAATGTGGCTCTTGGGTCCTTCGCATCGGGTGGAGGCTTCGGGGCATGCGAGGCGTATAGATGGCCGTAAAAGCCCTCAACCTCTTTAAGAATCCCCGGAATTGAAGTGACGGTTCTGCCCTCTGAGGTTTTCAGCTTCGTCAGATTAGACGTCCCCATTCTTTTACAGAAGACTTTCGACCCCCGATTTTGCTCAATGGCCTCTTTAATTAATTGCGCATTGTAGCTTCGGAGGTCGCGTCGAAACCGATTTCCGGATAGTTTTGTTGAGACAGAGTTGGGTATCTGACGAAGCTCCCTCTGGCAATTCACGTCGAATCCGCATCAATTCCAGGGTTCCGCTTGAGAGCTTAGACCTTCGGCTGCCTCGCCCTCCCCCGAAGCATCTTCCACCCACTTCGCGAAGTACCCTCACCACATCATCGAGGTTCTCGTCAACACTTGCCGTGGTATTCAGTGCCTCGAAGCGATTTCGTAGTTCCAGCTGGAACGCTTCAGAGCTGTGCACGGATTGGAGCATCGTTGGGCGAAGAACGGATCGTCTCAATCGGCTTCTCTCGGCTTTAAAGTCGAAATTCAGGGTGCCTCTCACAAGGCGGTGGTCACTGCCGGTCTTAAACCTATTAACCACTGAGACATCCCTGAACACGTACTTCTTGTCTGCCAAGATGAAGTCGATCTCGTTCTTCGTCCTACCATCTGGGCTCTGCCAGGTCCACTTCCTATGGGGCTTTTTCTCGAAGAAGGTGTTCATGCAGAACAGCCCCTCTTTATCCAGGAAGTTGACCAGCATCTGCCCTCTGGCATTTCTGCATCCAACCCCCGTGCGCTCCGACACGCGATTCATCACATTCGCGCACTCCCACTTTGGCATTGAAGTCCCCCCATGACAACGGTGTAGTGGGTCTTGGTGGTGTTATGCATCGCCTTGGCGATATCTTCATAAACCACCTCGACCTCACTGTCTGAGTATGCCGACGTTGGCGCATATACCTGCACGACCTTAAGAGAGTATCTCTTGGTCAGTTTCAGTACAAGGTACGCTACCCGGGTCGACACACTCGAAACCTCCAGCACTTTGTCACGGAGAACCCTGTTGACGAGAAAACCTACGCCACCCTGTGACTTCTGGTCGCCCCTCCCGGAAGTAGAACAGATGGCCTGATTCTAGGGTAATGGTGTCCTCACCAGATCTTCGGACCTCCGATATCCCCAGAACATGCCACCTTAAATTAGTCAGTTCTACCTCCAGTTGCGCCAGGCTTTCGTCCAGCCGTAGACTGCGTCCATTATACGTCGCCAGGGTCAATTTGTGGCAGCTGTCCGTAACCCGGGGATTCTTAGCACCCCCTGCCCTACCGTAACCGAGACCGCTGCCGTGGGCCGGAATAGTAGGGCGACCGGGAACTGGGGGCCAACCTTTTGTGTTGCTACTCATTGGGGGTTGTTGCCCATACTCACCACGCTGGGCAGGCGGGTTGGTGAGCGCAGAACGTAGCTCTTCGCACCAGTGACGCTGCTGCCCGTCACTGGTCTGTTGCATTTAGCCACGCTTGATTAAGAAATGGTTATACCGCCATTTGTCGGTCGCCAGAGCCTCGTTAGTTATAAAGCAGGATGCACCACGGGCAGGTGAGGTTGGCTTGAGGCACTAGGGTGATAGTGTGCCCCCTTACATCCCATACATACATACATACATACATACATACTTCCTCGCGATATAATTATTGTTAGAAAATGGCGTCGGCAAGAAAAAGAAAGGGATTCCAAAGGATTGGTCCAATTTAGATTTATTTTTCACCCTTTCGGCCCCTCGCCCCGAGTTCCAAGTTTGTTTTCTAAGAACCACCTAGCGACATCGAACTCTCGCTTAGACAACAAAAATAGTTAGAAGGTACCATAGGGATTTATAGGGATGTGTTTAATATAACAGTTTGTTATAGTGAAAAATGTAATATGTATTAGAATTATTTGTTGTCGCTTAGCGTCTCTAAATTACATATTTGTAATCTCTATACAGGGTTATGTGTATATGAGTTTGTTATGACTGCATTTTTTTTTGGTGTAGGTACTTTAATTTGAAATGAATATCATCAGTTCGGATTATTTTGAAGTAACAATTAATAATTATGATAACAGTTGTAGGTAATTGAAACAAACAGGTTTTAGTCTTTTGCGGAATCCACATTTTTATCATATTTTACAAATAAGCTGTGAATTATGGTCAAACACTTTTTCAATAAAAACAAAAAAAAAGACAACAACAAAGTACTCTCTATAATATTATACTTGTTAGTATTCTCTAAAATCCTTGTTCATAATATTTTCGCTACAATATCAGCAAAACTTCTGTTCCCTTCTACGCAATATTAACTCTACAAATCAAAATGATTTAGTTGGAATAAAAATCGCGAGGGGTCCGCAATTTGGCCCCTGGTGCCACCCCTCGAAAAAATACGTCACCCCATCCTATAAAGTTTTGCAAAGAACCCATAATGAAGGATAAGGGTCCCCCGGCCTTTTCAATGATATCTATCTATGTATAGGCGATTTTTGTGCGTAGTTTTAGGCTATGAAAATGTGTTGAGTTTGGTATGAAATTACTGTTGAATCTGTCTTAAATTTCTGTGTAGAAATGTGTGGGATAAGTAGGGTTGATCATGTATTGTCTTGGCAATGTAGTATTTAAGATATTTAATGCATAACAGTTCTTGTAACATTACATATAAAACATTAAAATACATATAAGTAAATAAAAGTTTTTGTTCAATTAGTTTACGTGGTAGTGGCTTAGAGTATAGATAAAAGTTATTTATGAAGGGTAATACGAAAAATGTAGTATTTATTATTTACCACAAATATCAACAAATATACATAGATAAGCAATGAAACGACGTGAATCATGTCAACTATTTGAAAATATACTCGTGACAAGGATAAAACATGTTGCAAGTTTTTACGATAAATACATTGAAATAAATCATAGTAAACATAGGATAAAAGCTGTAGAGGTGTCGACATATACACGTCTAAGCTAAGACATGGACAATTTAGTGGCCAGTCTCTATTAACCATCTGAGTAAACACGTGTTCTTGTTTATTGAGTAAAACTACATATCATCTACATAAATAATGATCAGTGTCTATATGGACTATAGACTCAACACTTATTATGTTTGGTATTCTTCAAAGCAGACCTTCGTAATACCAACGTTGCTTACTCTTATCACTGACATCAAGATTATATGCTGTATAGAAATTATTACCTCACTTATGTTACTTGCTACTCCATAAATGTATGTATGTACATTAATATTACAAAACACAAACCATATAAGTACGTAAAAATAAACCAAAAACAACAAACCTCCCGCCATGTTGAGGCGCCATTAAATCATTGCTTTTTTATTTTGTTTCAGAAGGAACCCAAGGAGGCATGGATTCTGCCTGGCCATGAGCCAAACAGCCACAGCCTAGACGCAATGTCGCAAACGAAAGATTTGTTCCTTCCTTTTTACGGTGTATGGAGGCTGTGCTGCGGTTAATGGACTGGTGTTGTCTTACTATGTAGCTATATATTCAGATAGAAGTCTCCGAAAGGGGTGATAGAAACTGGGAGTAAGGTTGTTACATAAAGAGAACGGGTGCAAATATAGTTACTATTTCATAGTTCAATAAAAAACTACTTGACTATTATGTATTATGAAATATCGAGACGCAATTTTACTCAAATTGGACATTAAAACCTTTACCCTGAATTCTTACTTACACTCACTTGCATGGAACACGAATATCTAATAATAGGATAAAACAACCTTTGTTCCTATGACATATGTACTTATATACGTACACATCAAGTATATTTTCCTTCAGAGGAGTAAGTATGGATCACAGATCCCTATTTGACTCGACCTTCACAAACCACATTCACTTCATTGACATCCATACAACACACGCACTGGGCATTCATTAGTACTTTTAACGTCAACCTATTTTATTGCCTTTTATCCTTTACGACAAGTCTAGAGAAATGGTAGCTAGTTACAATTTTCAAGTCCCCGATTAACAAATTGACCTCTGTAGATGAAAAACTAAACCAATTAGCTGCGCGCCGTCTCGACAAGATGGCCACTTTTAGATGAGGATTTAAAATTACTTAAAACTAATCTCAGAGCATTCAATCTAGGTCCTAGGTCACATAAATAGACCTAGCTTAGAGGTTATAGTCAGCATCTATATCACTATCACTGCATAGTATAAAACAAAGCGCTTTCTCTGTCCCTATGTCCCTTTGTATGCTTAAATCTTTGAAACTACGCAACGGATTTTGATGCGGTTTTTTTAATAGATAGAGTGATTCAAGAGGAAGGTTTATATGTATAATAACATCCATTAAATAGTGGAGTAGGCTATATATTTTATACCCGTGCAAAGCCGGAGCGGGTCACTAGTATCAAAATATAATGTAGTTAATACTGTGTTTTACTATAGATTCAAGAGGAAATATATTGAGCATGAAATAAGTACAGATCAAATGGCGCCTAGCACATTGCCTACTCATCTTTATCATTCTTTTGAAATCCCTATTCCATCACCTTGTATCAGTAATGAAAAGATTATGTGCATAACATAACATACATAAACTCGCGTCCTTACGAAAAAAATCCTAGTTTTTGCTTATTCCCTTTAATCCCTTTCGGGGTGGACAGAACTACGGAGTCACTATACTATTTCCTACGTTACTTATAAGCATTAATATTGGGATTGTTGTGATATAAAAAATGTGACAGGTTGCTAGTCCATTGCCCAATAGATTGTATACCCCTAGTCCCTTAGTCGCCTTTTACGACGTGCCAGATCGAACGGGGTTATATTGTCATAAATAACTACATACTATAAAACAAAGTCGCTTTATCTGTCTCTATGTCCCTTTGTATGCTTAAATCTTTGAAACTACGCAACGGATTTTGATGCGATTTTTTTAATAGATAGAGTGATTCAAGAGGAAGGTTTATATGCATAATAACATCCATTAAATAGTGGAGTAGGCTATATTTTATACCTGTGCGAAGCCGGAGCGGGTCGCTAGTAACTAATAAGTAAATCCTTTCAAAAACAACATTGCCAACTCCTTAATAATACGCTATTCAACAACAATCAACTAGCGCCACCTATAGTCTTAAGTCCGGCTTCATTTTTGCGCGTCTTTCTTCAAAATAATTGTGTATAGATAGACCACCCTGCCCCCTAGGGGGTGTTAGAGGAATTTTTAGCCGGCAGAGGGCGCGATCGAGAACTGAGGGACTCATTTTAATTTCGAAGGAGGTGACGGGGCAAAAAACCAGTTGAAAGATCGGGTTATTGAGAAAATGGCGGCTGGTTAATTTGGTTAGTATTTATTTGTTTATTAATATCAGTAATAAAATCTATCTTTACTGCATGACCGGATCGGATTTTTACTGCTGTGACGGATTAAACTTTTAAATGCGAATAACTATAATAAATACACTATTTACATCACTTAAATCTCACACAATTAATTAATCATTACATAAAGATAGTAACTCTTGTAAATTCACTCAGAGATGTATGAAGTGTAGATACAGGAGTGTGTTAAGTTGTATATTAATATTTCTTTGAAATTTAATGGTGTGTCGGGTGATAGGTATTATCTGGTAGCTAACTAAACTCTTTAAAATTAAGATTAATGTAAGTAATTAAGTTTGAAGAGATCGTATATCACGACATAGATTCGAATCCCAGCTCTGGCATGTACCAATGGATGAAATTTAAATATGTTTTTTTTTATTTACATACACAATTTACAGTTGACATCATGAGGAAATTGGCCCATCCCTCGGGATAGGTAATACTCGTAGCTAGTGCCTGTATACGGTGATACGGTACACTACCTATTAAGTTGGGTGCTGTCTATCTAGTGCAACACGGGCTTCGAGTGACCCATACCTAACATGTATTTTAAATCAATAGGTTTTTCTATGAAAAAAAAACCTAAAATACGTAATAAGGCAATCTTGTAGTATTGTATATTCTTAAGCCATTGTTCTCCTGTGGACAAAAGGCTTTATGTTCGATTCCTGGTTGAAATGTTAGTCAGCTATTGATACGTTTCTAAAGTTAAGGTATAAAAATGGTGTTGAAACTATCATACGATTGAAGAAAATTGATTATAATATTACTCTAGCACTGAACTTAAAATTAAAAAACAAATTAATAGATTATTTTATGGTCATTAAAGTATATTGCTATATAAAGTTATGACAGAGAAAATAAATCTACATTTCTATTGAAAGGATAACACGAGTTTATGCAACGTTATGAACTTTTATTTAAATGATGAATACTTTTACAAAACTATATTTTATGAGACCTGAAGAAAAATATTGAACTAAAAAAGTCCATTTGGAGACATTTAAGACCTCTATTCCATATTTCCGTTACCAATTATATAGATACAGCAAAACGAAACATGAACATAACTACTTAAACTTATTTTTTATTTTAATACGCCTCCTTAAACGTATATACATCTATAAGTTTTCAAGTCAGAGTACGTTTATAAACGAGAAACAATTTTTTGGAATATTTTCGTTCCACCATTTTGTATTTATTTTTATTTGTTCCGATTCGTAGACAATGATAATCCCGGTGGGTCATTAGTCGAGGCGCGTCCCATTTCCGTCGCCTTGACAATTTCCCGAAGGAGCGGCCGAGGAGGCAGCGAGAAAAAACAGGACGCCCTCCGCTTGCCAACGAAAACCAACAGATGGCGCCAGGGGGATAAGACAAGTAGTAATGAGACAAATATTTAACTGTTCCAATTTTGGTGGTCTAGTAAGTTTACCTTTTATGGGCAACAGTGCACTAGGTCGTCATTTTTATAAGTTATTTCACGTTTTTTTATGCTTATATGGAAAACTGAACATTATTGCTCCCGATTATAGTTCAGCAAATTTATTTCATTCATAAATAAATAAATGTAATTAACGAAATTTAATATATAATAAAAGTGCGTTCAATCACACTAGTTTTAAAATTGAAGTAACACCACAGATAATATAATACTACAGGTAACAGGAAAAAGTTAATATATGTCAGTGAGGCGACAAAGATTTATATAGTCTCATATATAGTTTCAATAGTCTCCGCCTATCACCCTAGGAAAGTAAAGACGTAATTATAATCTATGTATGTTTATTTTCAAGCAAATTTCGCAAGAACTAAAACGTCCTATCCTCTTCAACCCATCTCGTGCTTTTCCAAACGACTTTGGCGAGAGAAAGAAGTGTTCCCGAGTAGCCCGCTCCCTCCCACCCCCCTTAAAAGGCATTCATTTATTTTATATCACAATTGTATATCTCTTTGTGTTCCGTTCTTTACGCTCAGTTACTGTTTTAATGAATTTTTGTTCGTCTTTGTGCTACCTTTTGTTGGAAGCTATTTTTAGTGAGGTGGAGGTTTTAATGAGTTTTCTTTTGGTTTCGTTGCCATGGTTACTAGTGATGGCGTGTCGATTCTTTTGTTAGGTTGGGAAGATGATCGAAGTATATAAATAACTAGTGACCCGCTCCGGCTTCGCACGGGTATAAAATATATAGCCTACTCTACTATTTAATGGATGTTATTATACATATAAACCTTCCTCTTGAATCACCTTATCTATTAAAAAAACCGCATCAAAATCCGTTGCGTAGTTTCAAAGGGACATAGGGACAAAGAAAGCGACTTTATTTTATACTATGTAGTCATATAGTACTATCATCAGGTTAAGTATAACTTTAAAGGTATATAAATTACTTAGACAAATTTAGCATGAGAATTAAGGCTAAATAGACAAACAAGCTTAGTTTTACATCCATAATCACTCATTTCATAACTTTATATACAAATAAGTAAAGTATTTTTGTATTTTACTTGTCTCTTACAACTCAAGCCACAAAGACTATCAGTCGCTTAACTTACTATTTACCAAATACTCGTGAGTTATAAATGATTTACAAACTTGGCTATTTAATCTAAAGCACATACCTTAAGTTGTGACAAGATTATATTAAACAATATGTAGAGATCTGATATGGAGACGACTATTTACGACCATATTTTCTAAATAGAGTGACCTTAATCAACAATTATCTTCATACACCAACCAATCTACAATAAGGATTCAATATTTGACGACCTCCATGGTGCGATGGGTTAGCAACCTGAACGCTAATCGTGAGGTCCCGGGTTCGGTTCCCGGTGGAGGCAGAGTTAAGATCTACGCTGTTCTTTTGCATTCCAGTCTGGTCGTTGATTATGTATGCTATATATGTATTCATCGATACTTACTTATGTATATATTTCTTAATTTTTCGTTGACTAGTACCCTTAACACAAGTCTTAAATGTAATTAGCAAGGGGCTAGTTCAACTGGGGTAATAATGTCCAAATATTATTATTAATATACAATTTTTATTGAATAACTTGTTTAAGTTCAAATGTATAAATACGAAATTTCTTTATGGCATTTTACCCTGGTCGTCCGGTGTATCAAAATTATTGATCGATTACCTAGCAATCAATACTAATATTCCCCAATAAGTTATCAATAAATTTTACTGAAGATTACCAGAACGGCCCAAAGTCTTCAAGGTTATTATTAAATCCAAAAGGAATGTTAGGAAATAAGTTTATTTAACAAACGTACAAAAAGTACGTAACAAAAATCCCACATTATGTTGTAACTTCTATTGTTCTATGGCCAAAATTATAATGTCGAGTGTCACCTTTCAAGCGTTTATAATAACTAAATAAAGTTGGGCATGGTTAATAATATAAATAAGAAACAGCGTAACTATCTATTTTCAGAACAAGTACAAAACATTGGTTGAAGTGATAAGTAATTGTCATAAAAGTGTCACTCTTTTGCTTATTTACTGCAATTATACTTTAAAGAGATTCGCGATTCATATTCATGATTAATAACTAACGGGACTAACGAAACGGAAAACGTCGGGTTTTTATAACTACTTAATTATATAATAACATACGCGATAAGTCCCGTTAGTTATTAATCATATTTACTGCAAAGCAATGCTCTATTGTAACTACGAATAAGTTGTGAATAAAGTGTGCTTTTTAAAAGTATCTGCATTGTCATAGATTTACACTCTTAACCATACATATTCACTACTATCACAAATGTAATTGCTTACACAAAACTATGACATATAATACACTATAACGCACGGATATAAAATATATAGGCTACTCCACTATTTAATGGACGTTATTATACCTTCCTACCTTAAAGCGACTTTGTTTTTATACTATGTAGTGATATTATACACTTATACTTAATAAACATTTCTCCAATCTTTCAACCTTGGAAATTGATCCACAATTCCGGCCAAGTATCGCAGGAGTCAAACTCTAGTCCCTCGAAGTAGGTAAAGATTGATTTCGGCTTCAAAAAGATAAGTAATTACGGAGCGAAGGGCCAGATCCATAAATCCAGGGGGGGCGGGCTGGGGCGCGTGCTTCTTATATTTAAATATCGAGCGCTTTCCGGGTAGGTGCTACGGTTTTTCAAGAAAAGGGGTAAGTGACAGCCGAGGGACTCTGGCGCCGTGGAGAGCCTTGGTTTAAGGTTTTATTGTGACGTAAGTAGTAGTGTTATTCATTATAAACAAAAAGACAAACGCGTTCACGATCATTAACCCTTGCAGGATAGTAAGAGGTTCAGGTATCCATCTCTGCAATTGCGAAAGCAGTAATTCTATGGCCACCTTGACCGTTGACCAGACCAGACCATTGACCAGATAGTCAGTAATCAATGTGACAGGTGGTAAGCCATGTCGCCATTTACAAGCACATTTACCTGTTCGGGGAATAGGTAGGTTTCCGCACAATGCTTTCCCTCACCGTAGTATTTAGTGTAATTCGTAAATGTGTTTTTTGTTACGAAAATGTACATAGAAATTCATTAAACTTCATTTCCATTGATTGATACATGCTTAGGTAGGATTCGAACTCTGTACCCACTGATACGGAGTCAAGCTCTCAACAACTAAGCTATGGAAAATTCATTATATAGTAGGCCTTAATCATAATATAGAGAGGTAGATGGATGGATGTGCTTACGTATGGATAAGTATAATAAGAAATATGATGATTAAATGTAGCTATAACCACCGGGATTGTATGTGTGAAAAAGAATATGTTAGTCAGGATTGGGAAAAATGGCAATTTATTATCTCCACCTACCCTTTGTGAGGAAACGTACATGGCGTGTATTTATGCACTTTTAACTCTAGTAACAAATTTCTTACGTACCTGTATCCTAAAATTATACACGTCAAAACCTTTTTTCTTAATGCTAACTCCATTACATAAATTATCATTTTAAAAGCATCTTTTTTCTCCTGCAATCGTCTCCACACCGCCCCTACTCCGCCCGAGATGGACTTAAGAAGCAAAAAGGAAAGAGTCCGAACACCTCCCTCCGCCCCCCGAATAATAATCGAGCGAAAGAAACGGCCCGCCTCCGGAATAAATAAATAAATAGCCACAGAATACTAGGCTGAAGAATTACGCAGTGGATGAATAGGTTTTAAGTTAGGGATTATTATGTAACAATGATCTTTACGAGCTATATAATGAGTGATAAATGAGACATGGTATAGTTAGTAAACATAAATATTATAATAAATTCAAATAGCGACACAAAATTTAATAGTAAGTATAATCTGTGCCTCGAACTGTTCAAATAAACTTTCAGTAAATGGTAGGCCGAAAAATATGGAGTGAATATTTCACTATTGGTTTCAAAGTTGGTACTTGTGGAACTTATAACGTAATATAACGTATATATATATATAAGTAAGTATGAGTGATTGCATACATACATTACATACATACACATCACGCCTGATTCCCTGTAGAGCGGTAGGCAGAGATCACGGATCCCCATTTGTCCCGATCCTGACAGACCATTTTCACTTCATTGACATTCATGCATCTTCTCATACACTCTCAGCGGTTATAGGTACACTTAACGTCACCTTTTTTTCAATATAGCGTCTATCTGATATAGCTAGATAGACGCATAAACATAGGTATTGTAATTCAAATGGCATCCTTTAATTTCGTAATGTTAATTTGTACCTCAAGCTGAATAAATAAATAAACTGGCCCGTTAATGGTAGGCTGAAGAAATATGGATTTAATATTCCATTATTGGTTTCAAAGTTGGTACCTGTGAAACTTATAACGTAATAATTAACAATACTTATAACTTTAGAATAAGTATAGAACTACATCAAATTGGAGATATTCATATCAAGGCGGGTGTATGTAGTGAAGAACAGAAGAGCATGTATGAGTAGGTTAATGGGTGTGAATGAAGCAAGAGATTTGACAGGAACTTTCGAGATGGTTATCTATAGCCTATGTTTATCTGGCTAGGGAAATAGCGGTGTAATACACATCATTATGAGTGATTAATGTGTTAAATAACTTTTGTAATATAATAGCAACCAGTATCACAATAAAATTAACACGATATAAAATACCTAGCTATAAATTAATGTTGTATTCATATTTGATCATACTTTACCAGGCATTAAAGGCTAAAAAAGTACCTTTTAAGACACTGCCTACCAACCTTAAGCCTACATTCAAACTAGAAGTCAAAACTCGAACTTTCCCTATTATCAGGCAATGAAAATGTGAGTAAATTCAATTAGGCTCGAGTGTGCCGAGTTGCGATGCTCCAACTCAACTTTTCATCCTAAGGTTGCGACCGGCTTGGTTGGGCTTTGGGGTAGCGTTCGCAATGGAAGAGAAGGCTTTTTATAGATATATGTTGAGCCTTAATCGTTTTAGGGACGGTAAAAACTTTGGAAACATAATAACGGTTACTTTTAGCAATATTATTGGGGTTTTAATGGCATTGATAAAAAATATAGCGTATATCCCTCAGGATAGGTAATAGTCAGTGCCTATATACGGCGATACGGTTCACTACCTATCACGTTGGGTGCTGTCTATCTAGTGATACGCGGGCTTCGAATGACCCATACCTAACATGCCTTCGAAATTTCGGAGATGGGCATTCAAGCCTCGGACTACCCAGCCATAATAAAAAAGGGAGTGTGTATATACACAAGTCGTGAAGCGTAGGTTATGTTTTTGTTATGTTATGATAAAAAAATATAGTTGATAGAATGCTGGCTCATTGTTTAATACATTCCTTTGACCCCTAGTTGTTTAGTTGGCTTTACGACATGCCTAGATCAATGACAGTCAAAGTTCTATTTAAGTTCAAGACTAGTTTTATATAAAAAATATTATTCAGTACAAACAATAGTGTATGAATAGCAAAGCTACCATAAACAATGACAAACACTTTCCCGACCATTAAACCACTTGAGGCGTAGTCAGAGATGCGGGCGTATATCTCCGCAATTGCAAACGTATTAATTCTGTGGGCACACCTAATCCACGTTTTGACCAATTAAACGACACAAAATTGCAAGTTAATCACCATGTCGCTATTTACAAGCACTGACTATTAGATACCTGTCCGGGGAACAGATAGGTTTCCTTACGATGATTTTCTTCACCAGTAGAAATAAGTTTATTACAATATTCCCTTCCTATCCCTACTCCAAGTGAGGTTAAGTAACCAGGCACTTGTTGCACATTAACACACACTTTTGATCGCTTACTTAAACTTATTAATGCCTTAAGTAATGTTTGACTTCTTGTTTCATAGACTAACATTGAAATGTTTTTACTGATGCTAATCTGGGACTATGTAATGTTGTTTCTTACCTTATAGTGAAAATGTAGATTGGAGTTTTTAACATAGGTTATCTTTCTGGTTTGCCGTATTAGAATAAAATAGTTTTAGGCTAGCTACTATTACCTATATTTGATATTCCTTAATACACTGTTTATTTAATTAAATACGTACGTAATACATACATACATAAACATCACGCCTGATTCACTGTAGAGGGGTAGGCAGAGATCACGGATCCTCATTTGTCCCGATCCTGACAGACCACTTTCGCTTCATTGACATCTTCTCATACACTCTCGGCGGTTATAGGTACACCTAACGTCACCTTTTTTCAATATAGGGTCTATCTGACTGTTATATGTCTTATTAGGCCGGCCCCTAGTAACCGACCTTCCACTTCACTCATATATATTCCTTTTGTCAATCTGCTATCATTCATTCGCATAACATGTCCAAACTATCGAAGCATGCTCAATAAATATACGATTTATCGTATAGATTGCTAGTAGAATATTCACAACGTGAATTATTTCGTCATTTTAATCATTCGGTTTCTTCTTTGTAATAATCTAACTAGCTGCTTTCTTGCACACGTTTGAAGAGGCGACTAAGGGACAAAGGATATTTTAGAGTATTTCTGTGTTATAAATTAGGTATCAAAAGTTCTAAATTATAAACCTCTAATAACAAATTATATGTGAAGAAAAGATTTTAGACCAGAGTATTCATAGAGATTGACAAAAGGAATATATATATGAGTGAAGTGGAAGGGTAGTTACGTAGGGGCCGGCCTAATAAGACATATAATAGTCAGATAGACGCTATATTGAAAAAAAGTAACGTTAGGTGTACCTATAACCGCCGAGAGTGTATGAGAAGATGTATGAATGTCAATGAAGCGAAAGTGGTCTGTCAGGATCGGGACAAATGGGGATCCGTGATCTCTGCCTACCCTTCTACAGGGAATCAGGCGTGATGTGTATGTATATGTATGTATTTATAGAGAGTACATGGTATTGGTCCACCCCGAAAAGGGATTAAAGGACGTGAACCTACATGTATGTAAAGCTTCTTATGTGTACATATTTTTGATGCCATATAGACTATTGGGCTTCAATTAAAGTGTGTATTTCAGTTATTGAAAAATAAGTATAATTGACACTCTGCGTAAGACGACATGGTTCACCACTTAACACATAAAACATACATAAACATACGCTTCACGACTTGTGTATACACACACCCATTTTTATTATGGCGGGGTAGTCAGAGGCTTGAGTGCCCATCTCCGCAATTTTGAATGCATGTTAGGTATGGGTCATTCGAAGCCCGCGTATTACTAGATAGACAGCACCCAACGTGATAGGTAGTGAACCGTATCGCCGTATATCGGCACTGACTATTACCTATCCTGAGGGGTAGGCAGGTTTCTTCGCGATGTTTTCCCTCACCGTTAGATAAAAACACTTAACACGTTGGATAAAATTATGAATTAAATTGGCTTCGTGTCCCCAAAACCGTTTTCTAAGTATGAGATTCCACAACCATGGTTGAACTGTGATACAGACTCTTTAAGCTTAAAAAGATCGTTTGTAGAATATTGAAAAGGTTGCCAGCCGTTTGCCGTTTCGACGCGAGGGAAGAAAAGGAATGGCCCCGGAAAAATCGTGGGAGGGAACACTCCTCACCTTGTTAGGGTTGTCGCACACAATTAGTGTGTTAGTAGTGTTAGTAATGTTGGGCTAAACCTATAACCATTGACTTTTCGGGGATAAATATATGACAAAATTTGAATGACCGTCTCTCAATAAGTTCATTTATGAGCACATAAAACTAAGATTTTAATAGATAATAATTATGTTAAAACCACCTCACTGCCTAACCTATCGAAGTAATCGTTTTCAAATGTTGGCATATAAATACATACTAAATTCAAATACATACGTACATACTAGCTTAGGACGTAAAGTATCATAGCTTCCGTTCTTCCCGACATGACGTAAGAGGCGACTAAGGGACTAGGGGTCAATAGAATCAATTGAGTGATGGATAACCTGTCACCAATATTTTATATAAAATATTGGTAACAGGTTATTCTTCATTCAATTGACTCTATTGACCCCTAGTCCCTTAGTCGCCTCTTACGGAAACTACGAGACTTTTACGTCCCAGGCTTGTATGGAATATGTATGTACGTGAATTTAGTATGTATTTGTATGCCAACATTTGAAAACGATTACTTTGATATGTTAGGAAGTGAGGTGGTTTTAACCTTATTGTGATCTATTAACATTTTCGTTTGATGTGTTCATAAATGAACTTATTGGAGAGATCGTCATTCAAACTTCAATTTATCCCCGAAAAGTCAATGGTTATAGGTTTAACCCATCACTCAAGACAATATAAAAAGAAAAAAGTGTAGTAAGCAGTCAACTTACATTAGAACTAGCACGGGATATAAAAACTATTCAGTTTATTACGTATTTGTAATTTAATTTTTTACTAGCGCCAACCCTAGCAAGCAAAAGCGAACCTTTTGAATAAAGAAAAGTTAAAATTTTCTCAAAACCCCCCCAGGGGGCGGGAGTATCTATCCATCCTTCTCCCGTTTAATGAAAGAGTATTTATTGGCAAAAATTACTCTTTGGAGAGGCTCCTTGTCTTGCTAAAGAGAAAGCGATTGGAAGGAAAAGGATGGGTAGAAGAAAAATTCTTTTGCCGATGTCTTTTGTGCTGTATTTATTGAGCTAGCTCGTTGGTACTTAACTAATTAAATTTGCCAGAAGTATCGTATTAAATACATACACATCACGCCTGATTCCCTGTAGAGTAGGCAGAGATCACGGATCCCCATTTGTCCCGATCCTGACAGACCACTTTCGCTTCATTGACAAATTAAAGATGTAAAGGGAAAAGTTGTCATTAAGAGTATCTATAACCGCCGAGTGTGTAAGAGAATGTGTAAAGATATCAATGAAGCGAAAGAGATTTGTCAGGATAGGGAAACATATACATTCATGCTCTTTTCTACACCTTTGAGATACGGGTGTGATATGAAAGTATGTGTCTTAATGTATCGGCAATACTGACTACTATACTCGTACACTACTAACATACGCTTCACGATTTGTGTATACATACTCCCTTTTTTATTATGGCGAGGTAATCAGAGGCTTGAATGCCCATCTCCGAAATTTCGAAGGCATGTTAGGTATAGGTTATTCGAAGCCCGCGTATCACTAGACAGCACCCAACGTGATAAATAGTGAACCGTATCACCGTATATAGGCACTGACTATTTAAAACTTTAATTTATATTCAATTTACTGCTTGCTATAAAGGTTTTGTCGCGTGTTTTTGAAAGGCAACTACTGTACCTACCCGACATGTCGTATAAGGCGACTAAGGGACCAGATGTCTATAAAGCGATGGGCTAGCAACCTGTTACCATTGATGCATATGATATCACATCCTAATAGGAGATATTAGCGTGTTTCCGAGGTTTTGTCCAATCCTATAGGGATTAAAGGAGGTGAATGTATATGTATGTAATTAAATGGCCATCTTAAACTCACGTTCATCAAATAGCCAGCATCTAAGGTGACAGGTGGTATTATATGTTACCAAATACAGAGGAGTATTCATAGGTATTGGTTTTGTCTGTTTTCAAAGGATATGTACAAAATAAAAGACCTCACCATATTATTACCATATTTTTTAATGAAATGCATTTTATATTACATTACTCAAAACGACCGAATGCAAGTAAAAGCGTTTGCCTTAACCCTCAACAGGAACGCGGCTATTCGAAAAGAACAAAAAGCGCCATCTAGTCGCCGCAGCCGGAACTAACTCGCAACTGGTACCCGCAAAACTTTTACCTGCACGACGTCATCTCTCGACAATCTTAGAGTTCCCAAACATACGCGTTTAGCTCCCAAAACACTTAATAACATGCCTTTCGTCTCAATTAGTAGGAAATTATTTCCTATCTAGGTACAGTCTTGGTTAATATCGCTTTTATTTTAGTTGTATATACTGTTTAGTTTGATTTAATGTTACATTACTTCGTATATGGCCGTTGAATAATCTTCACTTGTAGAATTTAATATATTTGTTAACAGTTTAGTTAAATATTATCATTATCATAATACTAAAACATGAGTGTTGTTGTTAACGGTGAGATTTACTAATTTGTTATTTATACTGAATTTAAAATAACATAGAAGGCTTATATATTACTTGCCATAGTTTCAGAAGTGAGTATAACCTAAAAGAGTAAAGTTTAATTCAGGTCGCCAACCATTTTATTTCACTAAAATCCAGTAATTTAATCTCCAGCTACAATATACGACAGGACAGAAGCTGATTACTCTGTTTAAGTCCCAGACAAGGTACTAAAGCGTTTTACAACTTTGGTTCTATGGTGTATTATTCAATCCATCAGCCTATACTAGTCCACTGCTGGACGTAGGCCTCCCCAAGGGTACGCTACAAAACAAGATCACTCGTGACCCTCAGCCAACCACTACCAGCGACCTTCTTGAGGTCATTTCGAGTTATTGAAGGATCTTCAACGACCATACAAGAATAGAGATCGGAAATCGTTGGGAACTAGACCTTAATATGTACAACATAGGTACCATTACGGCTTGGTCATTTGAGAACATAACAATTTACTAGCCTACCCTCAAAATTGGACTAAATTTTGCGTCCAATTCATTATTACATTTTCATCCTTACGACTAGAAAAAGTTAAGTTAACGACTAGAATAGAGGAAATATTTACAGCAGTCGAAATTTAGGAAGCTTCAACGTTCTAAATAACATATTAAAACTTGGAATTATTATAACTTAATTTAAACACATCACAGTTGAAATAAATGCTTGAGTATGTTAAATATCCTAAATAAAGGTATCAATGCAATCACGATATATCCCCTAACAAGGGCAGTTTGAGGTAATTGCTTACAATTACCTATGTTTTACTTTATTACAAATAAACATATAAATTGGAGTAAAACAAATCCTAGTAGTTCGATGATTTTACCTTTACGTGCATAATAATTATAAACTCACGTCAATAATCCGAGAAAAAAAAACACAATTATCATGAAACATAGGACGAATTATATGGTATCAAAGTTTCTGATGTCTTTCTACAATATAGCTGTGAATTCATTGCAAATTTCGATCATTTCGTTAAGAAATCTTCAATTGAAATTAATTGTATATTGCATTACATAAAATATCAAAGAACATTATTTCCGTTGGTACATTGCTTCGAGGTTTATTTATATGAAAGTAAAGTTTATAAATCATCGAACTACTAAGATAATCGCGTAGGATTTATACTGGAATGGTAACATAATACTGATACTTT
Source organism: Leucoptera coffeella (assembly GCA_030578115.1). Classification (NCBI taxonomy): domain Eukaryota; kingdom Metazoa; phylum Arthropoda; class Insecta; order Lepidoptera; family Lyonetiidae; genus Leucoptera; species Leucoptera coffeella. The sequence goes on along the minus strand of JAMBLF010000564.1, from coordinate 125,951 downwards.
TATTCAATAAATATAGATTAAACTTATATCTAATAATAAGTAGGCGTTTACACGTTCCATGTTCATATATATACAATAATCGCGTAACATATTATATTCAACATTATCTGTTGTTTTGGCACAAAACCTTTTATTCTTTGGCTATTTCTTGGAAGCAACTTTATTATAAACTATACAAATCTAATAAATATTAATATCCTTATTTTTATAACTACATCATATGTGCATTATATATTTAAACAAATGTTTTAATATTGCCGACTATTTGTAAGATTTTAAATAAATTAATCTCTATGATATATATTTAATATCTATATATAAAGGAATGTAACAAATTGTTAAAGAAATTACATCATACTTGACATAAATATTTAGTGCTTTCTTAACATTTGATGGAAAATGACTTAATGATATTTTTGACTAGAGAAATAATGTTTTTAAGCTTTTACCAACATGGTATAAAATAAATTTTACTTCGAATAAAATCGAAAAAAACATTGGCTTAGTAAAATTATGGATAAATTCATATAAAAGGTATCTTTATAAGTAAAACTTTCAAATCTAAAATAACGAGTTTGTTTTAAAGTAAATTATACTTATGTAATATCTTCATCACATTTTAAGTAAAAATATCTTTGGCATTATAAGAGTAGTTAAATTAAAACATTTTTGAGACTCATTGAGAGACTGAAATTTATTCATTTTACACGAAACGGGACTTATCGAGTATATTTTATAAACAATACCTTTGTTACATTTCGGTCATGATGACCCGTGACCATGGCCATTACAACATGGCCGAAACATCGGGTAACAAAGTTAATACCTTTTTTACAAAATATACGCAACAAAAACCGTTTTCTTGTTAAAAAAACATGTCATAATAAAACCGTTAAAAGCTATAATAATATTTAAACTTAACAAAGTCTTTTAGAAAACAAATATTTTTAATATCGTCATCACATGAACATTAAATTAAATTTCTGACTAGAATACACAAATTTTAAACAAATTAATACCCTGAACAAAATAACATATATTAATACACTATATATTATAAGCATCACGACTTATATTCTTTGTGAATAGACAGAGCTTTGGATCTCTATTGTATATAACTTTGGCACTCTAATTTTCAAGCAAATTTTTTAAAAAGCTAATACTGTTATTTCTGAATCATATTTTAATACTATTAAGTAGTACATACATATGTTCGTAATCTTATAAGTTGTGGATTGAACCTTGGAGATTAAATACCTCAGTCATTTCTATTACATAATTGTATTACATATGTCAGTGCGACAGACGCCATATTGAAAAAAGGTGACCTCAGAAGTACCTATAACCGCCGAGTGTGCATGAGTGAAAGTGGTTTGTCTTGATCGGGACAGATGGGGATCCGTGATTTCTGCCTACCTCTCTACAGGGAAACAGGCGTGAAATGTATGTTTGTATGTGTATTAATGATATGGATCCCTCAATTCAATCATCAATGCCGTTGAAATGCGGTTACTGAGAAACATGTTAGGAGTGACATTAAATAATAGAATTAAAATTATGTCAAAGAAAGATTACGGTTTAGAAGATGTAGTGACTAAGATTGAAAAGAGCATGCTTCGATGGTTTGGACATGTTATGCGGATGAATGATATTAGATTGACTATAGGAATATATATGTGTGAAGTGGAAGGGCGATTATTTAAGGGCAGCCCTAAGACAATTATGTTCATTATGACAGTAAGATGACATCATATTAACAATGGTGACGTTGACGTTAAAAGTACTACTTATAACCGCCGAGTGTGTATGAGGAGATGGGATGTCAATGAAGGTTTGAGTCTGTAAGTAAGATACATAGTACTAATCTTTTATACTGAATCGTGACTGAGGAGTTTTAATATCCAGTGTTCAGAGTATATACATATCATCAATTAATACGTGTTATAACCTCTACGAATCATAATTTAAAACTAAATGTATCTTCGTTACCTTAAAAATGTCTATTAAGTAGCCATATTGTCTATAATATCATCTAAATATCTACATCTGATTCATAATTAACGAAAACGCATTATTCAAATACCTATAAAAGCCAAACTGACTCAAAAAACTACGAAAGAGCAATAGTTATCTTACATTAATTTAATTGGCCCTTTTTTAGTGAATATAAAAGAATTTAAACTTACTTACTAGGTTAACCGACTCGGGAAAAAGCGGTTCTTGATTCGACAGTGTGTATGTTACAGTCTTTATTTTGGCATTAACATACACTTTGCATGATCATACACTTTGGGATGGTCACTTCCTTTATTGATACAGTGGCTAAAAAACCATAAAAACGGGACTAAATATTATATTTTGAAGTATTACTACTTATATTCATGATTTTGTGAGTATTTAAGTTAGATTTCTCCATATAAGGTAAATTTCTGAGTACTTATACTGCTTTTTAAGTAACTAATAATGATTTAATTCCATATCAGGTAGATTTCTGCTTTTTGATATTAAGACAATTTTGGTTCTTTTATTCTTATAGGATTTACTAACGAATTTACATCTTTCTTATACTATTCCTTGTTATTTCATACCAATAACATCGCATTAATACGTCAATAAAACACACATACATATATTCACGCCACGTCCCCAACGGTTTAGGCAGAGACTATCGATCGCCATAGGAAATAATCCTGAAAAATCTCTCTTACTTCACTCACAATATAACATAAAACGTACGCGTTCACGACCATTAACCCTTGTGGGGTAGTCAGAGGTTCAAGTGTCCATCTCCGCAGTTGCGAAAGTAGTAATTCTATGGCCACCTCGAACCCACGTGTTAACTAGATAGTTAGTACTCAACGTGACAGGTGGTCAGTCATGTCGCCATTTACAAGCACTAACTATTACCTGTTCTGGGAACAGGTAGGTTTCCTCGCGTTTTACTATATAACATTTTCAATATATATAACATTTTGTCCCATTTTTATGTTTTTTTTTTCTGACTTAGATACTCGCCCTATGAGCCGGCGGCACAAACGTCAGCGTATCATTAACAAAATACGTGCTATCTTCATCTGGCAAGTAGTATCCATAACTCCCATCTTGAGACACCTGATCGATATCCCCCACATCCCTAACCATGTACTCGATATCGCGATCAATCGATTTTCTCCTCTTCGCGAACAGTATCGATCCGTCAAAGTCGTATTCGTCGTCGAAATGCAGCACCGCATCATCGTAAAAGTAGTTTATATTACTCGTGTTCCTGTTTATGTTTCTCATTAGTTTTTTCTTTGCGTAATTCGACTTTTCCGAGTAGAAATCGTCTACAAGCGGATCGTTACTGCATTTATCGTTCTCACATCTTAGATTCATGGAATAGAATGACGAATGGGGACTTTCACTGGGTCTGCCGAACATTTTGTAGTCGTTTTGCATGCCACGTCTTAGCTGTTCCCTTCTCCGAGCTATTATGTCCCTGAAATCGTCGGGATCGAGTTGGAAATCGTTCCTAGCGTTCATGTAGAGGTACCCTGACGCGGAGTTGAGTCTAAGGGTCTGAGATCGGTTCTTGGAGGAGGCCTTTTCTATGTATCGTGGTATACGACCCATGTCTCGAAAGGATTTGGCTCGTATCTGACGGATGTTCGTCGCTTGGATTGGTGATAGCGGGTCCCGGTACGGGATTGACCTGAAATACGTACAATATTCATTAGTTTTTTAGTATTTTTAGTGTGGAGAGACCTTTGAAATCTCTTTGGGCAGTCTTGGTACAAAAATAAGTATTGATAGAATATTGGTGACAATTCATAAATCAATAGATTCCTGACAGTTTGCATTTGATTAAGACGACGAAGTTATATGACAAATGACTTGCATTATATTGAATTTGGTAACTAATTTGTACAAGATAGATATCCGTAGATTCCCACCGAGCTGGACGCCATTTGGGATCTCCACGGCAAACATTACTTGACTGAAATCTTATTGTAATTGTCAATTTTAATGTTATAACTTATTCGTGTAGAACTTTTTTCTTCTTTAATTTTGATTTGTATAATTATTCATCAATATTATTGTGTCATTCATTGTATTGTGGAATTTCAATAAAGGATTATTATTATTAAGATTTCAGTCAAATTACAGCTTGTAAACAAATTTCAGTAATGTTATTTCCATCAATCAATCGGCCTATATCAGTCCACTGCTGGACATAGGCCTCCCCAGGGGTACGCTACAAAAGCGACCTTCTTCAGGTCATCGGTCCACGGTGACAGATGGGCGTCCTACACTACATTTGTATTTATAATGTTAATAGTTATACAATTTAGTTGTCCAAGTTGTATAAATTACTAAATGTAGTACAATGTGAAATAAAAAAGGCAAACGCGTTAACGACCATTAACCTTTGCGGGGTAGTCAGAGGTTCACGTGTCCATCTCCACCATTGCGAAGGTAGTAATTCTATGGACACCTCGAACCCACGTGTTGACCAAATAATCAGTACTCAATGTGACAGGTGGTAAGCCATGTTAAATAAAATTACATTACGCATGTAAGTCAACTCCTAATACACTAATAAAAAACTATAATAATAATAATATATGGACACTATTACACCAATTGAACTAGTCCCTTGGTAATTAAATTTAAGACTTGTGTTTAGGGTACTAGTCGAATATATTTAATAAATATATACAACCAGACTGGAAAGCAGTAGAAAAGCGTAGTTCTTATCTCTGCCTCCACCGAGAATCGAACCATGATAAACTAAAGTATGCCAAAATAATGTATTTTATTCATTTTCGACACCATGTTTCATAGAGACATTTACAGCTTAAGACCTACACAAACGATATTTAAAAAGAAAAAGTGTAAAGGGCCAGTTTATTTTTTCAAAGCAACCGGGTTCGATTCCCGTACTGGATACAGTTGTTTTTTCAAAGAAAGTATGAATGCAGTTTTTATTTTTATCAAAATCGGTGACATGGTTCCTAAGAACAAATCTTCGTATCTCTTATAGTTTCAGACTTTCCCAAACTGACCGTTTTGAATGCGCCACCCTGTATAGGTAGATGGATGTGTAGGTTCACATATTTAACCCTTTTAGGGGTGGACAGAACCTTGGATATATGAAAGTATCTCCTTGAGCATATTCTAGCATGAACATAAGGTTTTGATGTCAAATGTAACATTGCTGATAGGTTACTAGCACATTGCCTCACGATTAGCATTCAGGCAGCTAACCGATCGCGCCACGGAGGTAATAAACATACGCTTCACGACTTGGGTATACACACTCCCTTTTTATTATGACGGGGTAGTCAGAGGCTTGAGTGCCCATCTCCGAAATTTCGAAGGCATGTTAGGTTTGGGTCACTCGAAACCCGCGTTTCACTTGATAGACAGCACCCAACGTGATAGGTAGTGAACCATATCGCCGTATATAGGCACTGGCTATTACCTATCCCGAGGGATACGCAGGTTTCCTCACGATGTTTTCCCTCACCGTTAAGTATACAATACTTAACCAAATAATAATATTAAATATTACCAAATAAATATTAGTAATAGTTAGTGCTTGTAAATGGCGACATGGCTGACTACCTGTCACATTGAGTACTAACTATCTGGTTAACGCGTGGGTTCGAGGAGGCCATAGAATTACTACCTTCGCAATTGCGGGGATGGAAACCTGAACCTCTGACTACCCCGCAAGGTTTAATGGTCGTGAATGCATTTGTTTTTTGTTTGTCAGACTGGAAATCAGTAGAAAAGCGTAGTTTTTAACTCTGCCTCCACTGGGAATCGAACCCGGAACGTCACTAACCCAGCTAACACATCGGGCCACGGAGGTCGTCTAAGTATACAATACTTGACCCCAAACTTGTAGCCAGTCTACCACCACATTGGTTCCCGTAAGAGGCGACTAGGTTCTCACCTGTTAGGGCCGAAGCAGTTGCAGGAACAGCTGCAGACGCTGGGCGCGTATTCGTCGTCCATGTACAGGGTCATCATCGATGGGTCGCCTGAAAGGTACAAGAACATATAATTATACATAATCATATAAGATACACTTCAAAATTGGTATATATTGCATATGAATTACATATTGCATTCATATATGCATTCACGTCCTTTAATCTATACAGAGACTATAGTATTTAAAAGGTACTTCTTTTACAATCGTGACTAGTTAAAAGAGCTTGTAAATGGCGACATGGCTTACCACCTGTCACATTGAGTACTGACTATCTGGTCAACTTGTGGGTTCGAGGTGGCATTGCGGTAGGCACGGGACTTGAGGTTAAACGGGATAATGATGGATTGGTATATCAGTTTATAAACCCTTGAATACCCATATATTCTTTGAATACCTACTTCAAGACGACGGTGGCCTGTCAAGCCTCTGACTACCCCTAACGATTGAAGATCTTGATGCATACATTTACCAAAATAAAATATCCAGTTACCAGCGCATCACCCAGTACAACATCACCACCTAACTCGTATTTTTGCTAATCGGAAATCGCCGTTTGTAATATATAAACGCTAAGTACTATTAAATTAATTAATGAATTGAAATGTAATTTGAAATTTCAATTAATGAATTGAAATGTAGTTTTATGTTGTGTATTGTGTAATTCAATTATTGTCTATGAATTCTATTGTATGTTGAATATTGTATGTCATTGATGTGGATGTCTCAATAAAGATATTACAGTATAATCTCATTAATCCGACACTATTGAAAACCGTGGAGTGCCGGATTATTGGAATATTCGGATTACTGGATTATAGAGAAAAAGTCATAGGTAATGAATAAAATAAAACATTTCATAGAGGGAATCAATGTACGTGATGTATTCTATTATCATTATTCAAATCTAGTGTCTCGTGTTTACGTTTATTTGATATTTTTAACTATAAACTATTCTCACTTGAAAAACAAATACGTAAGCACGTACGTGCACGGAATAAGTTTGGGTGCCGGATTATTGGACGTACCGATCTATCGAAGTGCCGGATTAGTGAGATTCTACTGTATTATTAACGTATGCCTACCTTGCATGCCATATCGGTCGCCGAGGTGCTGCTGCGCGGGCAGCCTCGTCCCTCTGGACACCCCCCGCAGCACTGCGCCGTCCGCCGTGATGACGTCACCCTCCAGACGAACCGCCACTTGTTGGGCCTGAAAATATACATTGCAATCAAGTCGTTTAATTTCCTTTGGGCTGACAGAAACTCGGAAACACGATAATATCATCTATAGTGTATTCGCATTAAGAAAATAGTGACGTCATCATATCACCATAATTTAACCAACCAGATTTTATAAGGGTTGCCTTCTATTGGTCAATGTGACTTCTTTTCTCATTTACTAACTTCTCATTGGCCAGTTTAACCTCTGACTATCATGACGTCACTATTTACTTAGCGCGAATAGCGTATAGTCAAAAACAGAAGAGCATGTTAAAGTAGGTTAATGATAAGATTGAGGTGTGTTAGGAGATTGATAGTGATCATTATTATTATCTGGTTTTATTCGTATATTATATATAATATTATTCTGTTCATTGAATTAACGTACAGAATTAAATAAATTATTCAATAACGTAGTTAACCGTAAGATTGTCAAATTCAATGTACGTGTGGCGAACTCTGACACCACACAAATTTCTCACTTAAGTTGTAATCGTACCACCATAAATACAACAGATGGCGCTAGCACCTATATACAAACAGCAATCTGTACCTGTTCCGCTTGAGCCTGGTCCCGCTTCTCATCCTCGGTGTTCATGGTGACGAACCGGAGTACCAGCAGGTTGAGGCACGCCGCCACGATGGCCAAACCGAACAGGATGAAGATTAGCGCGAACATCACGTAGGACGGCTTCCGGTTGAGCGCGTTGTCTTTTTGCAACGCTACCATGTCGCCGAAGCCTGGTGGGTAAATGTAGTTATAATAATTATAGATAAATACATATATAGTATACTAGTGACCCGCTCCGGCTTTGCACGGGTATAAAATATACAGGGTGGCGCATTCAAAACGGTCAGTATGGGAAAGTCTGAAACTATAAGAGATACGAAGATTTGTTCTTAGGAACCATGTCACCGATTTTGATAAAAATAAAAACTGCATTCATACTTTCTTTGAAAAAACAACTGTATCCAGTACAGGAATCGAACCCGGTTGCTTTGAAAATATAAATTGGCCCTTTTCACTTTTTCTTTTTAAATATCGATTGTGTAGGTCTTAAGCTGTAAATATCTGTATGAAACATGGTGTCGAAAATGAATAAAATGCATTGTTTTGTCATACTTTAGTTTATCATAGTAGTTTACATACACCGTAACAATAGTTTTGTACTTCCCTACTTGTTACATATACCATATCATGTGGCATCAGCATTGCATTAATACTTTAAGGAGGTTTTGTTATCTACAGTAATCAAAAACTAACAATCTATTGAAAAGTCTACTTAAAGTGACGTGTTAAACCATATTAGAAAATTTCTTGTGGGATTACGTTAAGGATGAATTTTACAAAACAAGCTATGACACCATCGAAGACCTAAAAGTAGCAATAAAGTCAATTGTAACGCAAATTCACCACATGAAAATACAAAATTCAATAGTAAGATCGTTACCTAAACGTGTTGGATATTGTATTGAAAACAAAGGTGGATATTGTATTGATAAACTAAAGTATACCAAAACAATGCATTTTATTCATTTTCGACACCATGTTTCATGGAGACATTTACAGCTTAAGACCTACACAATTGATATTTAAAAAGAAAAAGTGAAAAGGGCCAATTTATTTTTTCAAAGCAACCGGGTTCGATTCCCGTACTGGATACAGTTGTTTTTTCAAAGAAAGTATGAATGCAGTTTTTATTTTTATCAAAATCGGTGACATGGTTCCTAAGAACAAATCTTCGTATCTCTTATAGTTTCAGACTTTCCCATACTGACCGTTTTGAATGCGCCATCCTGTATAGCCTACTCCACTATTTAATGGATGTTATAATACATATAAACCTTCCTCTTGAATCACTTCTATGTACTAAAAAAACCGCATCAAAATCCGTTGCGTAGTTTCAAAGATTTAAGCATACAAAGGGACATAGGGACAAAGAAAGAGACTTTGTTTTATACTATGTAGTGATAAAATACATACATTATATTCATCTCAAAGTCCCTAAGAGGATAGGCAGCTGCTATAGATCGCAAACTGGAACGATCGTGAAAAATCTCCCTTGCTTCTCACATACCCATTAACCTTCTCATACATGATCTTCTGTTCTTAACACACAAACTCTGTATGAAAGTACCGTTATTCTTGTCAAATAACTACTTTATCTATATTAATAAGTATACCTTGACCCACCTGGCTAATTAAATTAGTGTATTAGTGTGCCAAATATTACTATTATATTCAATAGATAAAGGAATGATCTTACAAAATGGATTTAATGAATAAAAAATTATATAAATATCTTTATGTTAAGGTGATGATTCAATTCACTGGACTGTGACAAAAGACAACAGTAAAAAGTTAACATACTGAGGTTTAAAATCACTGACTCTGCAATTAATAGGAAAATAACAGTGATATTAGTATAAATAGCAAATATGTAAACTTTACAGATTAAATCTTTCAATACTAATAATAGAAAAAAAATGAAATTCTTATTTGACCAATCATTACATCACATATCTTTTACATAACGATTATTTTTTGTCATGTGTGGTATCGTGGACTCACTGATCCATTTAAGAAACTTTTGGTAGTTCCTAACTTAGTTCCACTGTGAAATAGTTACAGAGACATTAGTTACCTACGACTATTGTGAACATTTATTTTGTCCATACAAATTAATCATCCCCCTACTCACCAATAGTAGTAAGCGTGATGAAGCAGTAGTAGACGCTATCAAAGTAGCTCCACCCCTCAAACTTGGAGAAGGCAGCCGCCCCCCCAGCAATAGTCAGCGAGGACAGGGTGGTCACCACACAGATGAGGTCCACCTCCGACGCGTTCGTCTGCTGGCACTTTAGAGCTTTCTTTATTGACCTTATTATCACGCTGGAAGGGTTTTAGGTGCATATTAGTTTATAATGTCATCATAATTTGTTTGGTTTGAATCGATTAGTTTTGTACCTTTCCCGTGTTAGTCAGAGACGTACAACGAATGCTTACTGTCACCCTTCCCGATTTAGTAGGAGGCGTCTAATGGACTAGGGCTTATTGGAATCTATTGGGCGATAGGCTAACAACCTGTCATCAATGTTTCCTTATGACATCACATCACAAATATTTCTAAAATGTGACCGTAGCAGATATTGCGTATGAGGCTCTGTCTACACTAAATGAAATATAAGGAGATATAGGCATATAAATTAATTTACAAAAAATGTAAAAAAAAATAATTACTTTTTATTGTTGGAAGACACAGTTTGATTACAAAGCTAAAACTATAAAAAACACAAACCGATTGCTAGCTAACCTATCACCAAAAGAATTCCATTTAACCCTAGTTCCTTAGTCTTCTCTTACGATATGTGGAGATCTCCAGTATATTAACATAACAGATAGTCTTCGCACCTTGCCGGGAGACGTCCCACACTACGTTTAGTAACAGGGAGAAGTGGCGTCATTTGGGAGAGGTCTATGTCCAACAGTGGATCAATACAGGCTGATGATGATATGTATAATATGAATTGTTGCTCACCTGCTCAGCCTATTGACTCGCTCACCGATGCTTTGGAACATGATAAGTCCTAAAGGGATGCCCACAATGGCGTAGAACATCGTGAACAGCTTTCCACCAATGGTTGCTGGTGTGGAGTGGCCGTAACCTGAAAAGAAATATACAGGATATATGTAAATACTTAAATTGTCAAACCGTGAGGGAAAACATCGTGAGGAAACCTGACTATCCCTTAGGATAGATAATATCCAGTGCGGCGATACGGTTCACTACCTATCACGTTGGGTGCTGTCTATCTAGTGATACCCGGGCTTCGAATGACCCATACCTAACATGCCTTCGAAATTTCGGAGATGGGCACTCAAGCCTCTGACTACCCCGCCATAATAAAAAAGGGAGTGTGTATACACAAGTCGTGAAGCGTATGTTTATGTATGTTTTTATGTTACAATTTTACTGGCAGTTATTATGGTCTGCTGGAGGTAATCCCTAAACGGGACAAGTAGGCCTATTGTGCAATCTGTCTGTTTCTGTTCATGTGTAAATGTAGTGCGTGTGCAATAAAGAATAAATTAATAAACAATATTAATAGAAAAGAAAAAAGTTTGTGGATTTCTACCTCCTCATGTATCAGTGAATACATAAGACTGTACATACATACGCGTTCACGACCATTAACTCTTACGGGGTAGTCAGAGGTTCAGGTGTCCATCTCCGCAATTGCGAAGGCAGTAATTCTATGGCCACCGCGAACCCACGTGTTAACCAGATAGTTAGTACTCAACGTGATAGGTGGTCAGCCATGTCGCCTTTTATAAGCACTAACAATTAGGTTTCCTCACGATGTTTTTCCCTCACCGTAGTATTCGACGCATTTCGTAAATGTATTTTTATTACCCAAATGTACATAGAAATTCATTAAACTTCATTTCTATTGGTACATGCTCAAGTGGGATTTGAACCCTGTACCCTCGATACAGAGTCATGGGCCAAACAACTGAGCTACGTCGAACATAAGACTGTCTATAGATTTTATACTTAAATAACTGAGATTTGTACCAATAACAGCCGAGTGTATATGAGGAGGTCTATGAATGATCTAATCATCAAAATGAGTAGCTAATTAGCATTCATTTTACATCCCAGACAAAAACAGGTGAATTTATTGATTGAACTTTGCAAAATAGAAATACAGCTCTAGTCCATAAGTAAGCCAGTGTAGGAATATCTAATTTAAGTACTTAACTCCTAAAGGAATTATCTAAATTAAACATGGATATATAGATATATTACTTAGGAACCGGCCAAATAAGACATATGACAGTTAGATAGACAATATATAGAAACAGAGTGTTGTTAGGAGTAGCTATAACTGCCAAGTGTGTATGAGATGTATGAGTATCAATGAAGAGAAAGTGGCCTGTCATAGGGACAAAAGGGGTTATGTGATCTATGCCTATCCTTACAGGGATTCAGGAGTGATGTGTATGTATGTATATAGATATAATAAACACTCACCGATAGTAGTAAGCACAGTAGTGGCATAATAAAAGGCTCCAGTGAACTTCCACTGCTGGCCGGCCTTGTGAGGCTCTGACTTAAGCACCACCGTCTCCATCACGCGGAAGTCCTCCACCGTGATGTTGTACTTCCTTATTATCATGCTCTCTATCGCTGTAAAGTTGAGGAACGAGCTTAGTACAGCCAATTTAACATATAGATAAATGATATTTTCCCTCAACATAGTATTTGGTGCATTTCATAAATGTATTTTTATTGCAAAAATTTACATAGAAAATAGGAAAATTTCATTTCTATTGGTACATGCTCTGAAAATTGAATGTTGTACTCACTGATACAAAGTCAAGCCCCAAACTACTGAGCTACGCCAAATTACTGAGCTACACCAAATTTAACATAATAACTAGTCAGTACTTGTAAAGTCGTTGATTGTGCAGTTTAAAAAACTGCACTTAAAAAGAAAACTTTATGAGTCAACAATGTCTAACATATGGATGCCAAACCTGGGCACTCAGGAAAATAGACGAGAAATACCTGGCCATACAACAAAGAAAGATGGAAAGAAGTATGTTAGGCATCAAACTGCAGGATAAAATTAAAAAATCAGATATAAGAGAAAGAACAAGAATAACTAATATAGTACAAAAAGTTCGCCCCTTATAGTGGTAATGGGCGGGGCACGTTTGTAGATTGGGAGACAACAGATGGACAAAAAGATTAATAGAGTGGACGGAAAGAAAAAGGGAAGGAAGTAGAGGAAGAGGAAGGCCAAGAAGCCAACAAAAGATGGAGTGACATCTTTAAAGAAAAGTGCGGCTTAACTTGGGAAGGACAAGCCAGAGACAGGAAATTATGGAAAAAGTTAGGGGAGGCCTACGCTGCTGAGGCGACTGAGTAAATTTTGTAAATTATGTAACGCAAATTTTACACAACGGCTGTAAGCTGGTCTCTATCACCAAATATTATAAAGGTTCATGAAAAAAGTAAAAACTCAGTATATGTTCTCTTACCTTGCAACACTTCAAAACGGTTCCGTTCCGTAGTAGACTCCAGAGCATCAAACACGGCAGCGCCAACTAATAAATAGGTAAAAGTGCACACAATCAATGATAGAGTCCGGACATTTTGCTTCTTCATCACTGCCTGCGGCCCGGAGCCCTAGGGCTGAGTGCCCGGCACAAGTAACTCCCTCTTTCCTTCGAGATTCAAGAAAATCAGTCATGGAAACATTTGTGGAAACTTTGGCTTTATGAGTATTCCCTAGGTCACCATTGTGAGTTTACATCACAAGTGTACTTTGGCATCTTTTGGAAGCATCTTTGGCATTAATATCACTAGTTTTGACCACTATGATGTCTGACATGTTTTTTTCTTGAGTAGGATGTCATGGTTTAGTCTGTAACAAAGGATATGTAATATTAATCAACACCTGAGTTTGGAAGACAATACAATACAAAGCAAAAGACGTACATATATTTGCTTTTATATGTCTTGTTTGTTGTTTATTTACGTTGTGGTTGATAATTGTTTGCTATTCTTATACAACAAAGCAAGAATCTTACGTTCATTTCCTAACAGAGTATTGGTATTTTGTAGTTACTATCTCTAGTAACCAAGACTATGAGTCAAAGCTTAAGTTGTAATTAATTATAGTAGCAGAGAATATTATTACACAGATAAATGTGTGTTTTGCTACTAAGGAGTGTATGGTATGACAGTAGTTAAAAGTTATAAAGTATTATACTCTAATATTGGTGTTGATATTATTAACAAATCACTTTAGACCCAAAAGCTTCTCTCTTAGTTGTAAGTTTTGATGAAAACAATGCACTAATATCCACAATAAAAATAATACAAACGCACGCACAATATATTCCATTATTGTATGAGACTAACAAAGGAAACTTACAAAGAATCAGCGTTCCCAATTCCTCATCGATCATCCATTATGTGGTTTATAAGAACAGCAAACAGCATTTATAAATATTTAATCATCTGCAAAGCTCTGAACGAAAATAGCATCGCAAAGTCCGCATACAAATCTATAAGGTCAATGCACACTCCAAAGTGGGTCAAATGTTATGAGATAAGATCTGTGCGAAAATTCCATTTTATTCACTGGGATTCATCCTTCAATCCGCTGGTTACTTCACGGAAAAGGCTTGAAGATGCCGCAGATTCCTTATAAATTTTAGAAAATAATTTCAGTGTGGTTTTTCGATATTAATTCATTCATCACAGAGCTGAAATTTACTTCTCTTGTAGCTAAAATACACTGTACACAACGCGCTTAACAGATTTTAATTATGTTTTGTCACATTTTATTGGTTTTATTCATTTTATTCGCTTTTTTGGGGAAAATCTGCAATTTTTTACTGCACTTCCTTCTTTCTTTCTTTCTCGATTGGTGTTGCCACAATTGACTCTTGTCTGCATTGAAAATAAAATAATAAGTTAGGTTATTGCCATATAAAGAAAATTTATATCAATTAAAATATGCAAAATACAATGCGTATTTTAATGAAATTCACCTTGAATTATATTAATTTCAATAAAATACAAGATTTGAATAAGGGAAACAGTACAACAAAAAAATATAATTTTGGAGTTTCATTACAATCAATTAGTACAACTAAAGTTGTATAGATGGCAGTGTTTCAATTTTACATTATACCTATTAATTTATAATTTACTTATAATTCGATCTATTACATATAGTTTTATATAGTTTAAGCCAAAGAATCAGTTTCAAAAATACGGATAACGCTTCATTATCTTAAAAACACTAATATCCTGTTCTTTGCTGGTAATTAAAATTTACTCATACTTATCATAATAAAATTCATTCAAAATCGTAATTAACTGGGTTTTTACTATAATTTTTAATTCTAAGAAAGTTGTGACATTTTACGTCATTCTAAAAAGAATAGAGTTTTAAATTGCATTCAAAGCATATTAATAAATATGGTTATTAGAATAGATTATTCTATGTGTATGTACATCTATGACTTTTGAAGACTACAGCGATTTATTAAAATAATCACCTTGTTCATTTTAGTATACCATAAACTATCTTTAATGATGGATTATTTAATACAGATTGCTAGCTTATCACCTTAAAGGATTTAGCACTAATTCCTCAGGCATCTTCTACACTATTTTAGCAAGAAAATTACCTAAATACATTTTAAGACCCCAAACCAGCATAAAATAGTCATATTTACCGCTCACCTACTTATTCTAAAGCCTCCATTTTCCAAATCATGCCAAAACACCGTGATTACCCAAACTGCATTAAGATACACAACCTACCAGTTCATAAGAACCTTTAGTGTAAGCAAATCGTTCCTTTTCAGAGATCAGATTAAAACAGTTGTATACGTGCACATCAAGCGTTACAGACCCAGTTTAATTTGATCCATGGGTAGTAACAAAATGAAGGGTTACAGAGGTCAATATGAATTTGTTTAAGTCTACAGAGAGAGTTAGGTTTAGTAGGGCAAACTAAAGAAGGGAAAGCCATGCACTTAGATGCACTTTCTAAGGGCGTCAGATATCTAATATTAACGACTGTTATCTCTTATGGGGTAATCACAATTGATGTGCCATGGTTCTACTAGATATATGGAAAAAGGGTGATGTTAGGAGTACCTATAGGCGCCGAGTGTGTATGAGGTGTATGGATGTCAATGAAACGAAAATGGAGGCTAATAGAGACAAAAATGTACCTACGTGGTTTAGGTATATAGACAAATGGGGCCGAACCGTTGTCGATCCGCGAACTTTGTGCATCCAATCTTTAGCTTCCCATCACCTTCGTTTTAGTCACACCTTTTTTAACGTTAATAACGTAAATAACTCGGCATTAATGATTCAACGTAGCTCAGTTGTTTGGGGCTTGGCTCTGTATCAGTGGGTACATGGTGTGTGCGTTACCCCAGCGAGAAAATGTCAAAAATCGTCATCCAAGTGCAATAGATTTTTAGATATACAGCTTCTGTAAATGGTATGAAGATTTTTAAATTTGGTAAAGCGATAGTTTTTGAGTTATTAGACAAAAACAGTTCCGGCTGGAGTAACGTTACCCAAGCCAGATCTTTTGTTTTCTAACTGATATTTTGAAATAAATTTTATCCAAATATTTAGATATCAATTTGAAATAAATGGTACAACTTAATTTGTCTATGTATTTGCTATGGCTGCGAAGATATTCAAAATCCTGCTGGGGTAACGTTTGCACGATTGCTGCATCTCCGAATTGACTAAGCGGATGATTATAATTTTTGTACAGGACATCTGGCTAATTAGTTATGATTTGTTAAGTAATAAAAGAATCCACAATAATGCACCGTTTTTAGTAGGACCTAGCACTTCCAATAGGCGCTCCAAAGACTAACTTAAAATTTGATTATATAAGTAATTACTGTCTATAAATGGTACTGAAGTGACTCATTGTCCAATAGATTCTATTTAACCCTAGTCCCTTAGTCGCCTCCTACGACATGCCAGGAAGAACGACAGCTAGTTAGCATTCTTTAGCGTCCTAGACTGGAATATGTACATCTAAATACCATAACATAGCCGTAAGTATATGTGAGGTGGGGAGGGCCTTTCTCTCAAGTTCTAGGTCCCAACTACCTGCCAAACCTGTTCCTTATGTAACTTGAGTTGGAGATTTATCTGACTGGTGTGCCGTGATAGCTGGGACGTAAAAATGCTACTGAATAGTTGGAAAGAAATGTGAAGGATTTTTTATATGTGATGGTTAGTATAAATAGTATAAAATATATACGTGCATATATGTTACGACTTACCACTTGCCTACCTGTCTGTATAAAACAGGTATTATTCTCACGTATTATCCTATAAATTTTAGAAGGTTGGTATACTTATAGAAAAAAAATGATATACTATGAGATAATATCGTGTCTCCGAGGTTTTGTCCACTTCGAAAAGGATTAAGAACGTGAATGTATATGTATATGCAACGAAACATAATATTTCTTTGTATATGTATATGAAATCTATTATCATACATCTACATATTATTTATTATCATACATTTTCTCATACACTCTCGGCGGTTATATGTACACCTAACCTTTTTTCAATATAGCGTCTATCTGACTGTTATATGTCTTATTAGGCCAGCCTCTACGTAACCGCCCTTCCACTTCACTCATATATATTCCTTTTGTCAATCTGCTATCATATATCCGCATAACATGTCCAAACCATCGAAGCATGCTCTTTTCAATCTTAGTCACTACATTTTCTTTCAAATTGCAACCTTCCCTTATCACACTATTTTTAATTTATCATTCAATGTCACTCCTAACATGCTTCTCAGTGACCGCATTTCGACGGCATTAATTCTACTTTCATGCTTCTTTACATTCTACTTACTTGTTCTAACGCATATACGTTAATGGCAGCTAGTTAACTCTAAAATCCCAAACTAAGTAAGCCTATGACACTGTTCCACAAACGAGTGCAGGCATTCGTGCAAGCGTGCCCATTTCTCTTCAGCCTTTCTTTACACACACTTTCATACCTTATACATACACTATCTCTACACAGTGTATGTGTAGTGTGTGTATGAATCGGGTGTATGTGTGCAATGCCAATGTTACAAGCCTGAACGGAATGGTTACGTGGTTACGTTGGCGCGGTCTACGTTGAATGGTATGCTATATACGCGTATTTATTTACTATCATTCTATAAAGTCAAAGTCAAATGTTTTTATTCAACATAAGTACAAGTACAGTACATTCATTGAAAGTCAAAACATTTGCTTGACACTGGTTGTCTCTTAGCATTGATTCTTACCGTTGGTTCGGAAGCCCAGGCTCGGAGGAAAACCAACAAGAAACTCCGAATATATATATATATATATATATAAGAAAGAAAGACAATACTTTAACTACCTGGCTATGACCTATCCCTCGGGATAGGCAGGTTTCCTCCTAATGTTTTTCCTAACTACAATCAAATACAGTTAGCAGTACCTATAGCCGCCGAGTGCGTATGAGGTTTATGAGTGTCAATGAAGCGAAAGTGATCTGTCAGGATCAGGACAGGGAATCAGGCGTGATGTGTATGTTTGTGTGTATGTATGTAATCAAATACAACTATTTGTGACAATAACATAATTCTACAACACATTTTCCATTAGGAAGTCATATACAGTAAGGAAGGAAATAATCGATTTGCTCAATTATGTATCGAGTTAATATTATTCGTGTTTGTAACCAGTTAACTACTATTTATAACTATTCTATGTAATAGTGGTAGCGTGTCTAAAGCATCCGTCACACGATTGGCGATGTCCCGTGCTAGATTGGGACTTGAATAATGCTGACTAAATGCGTTCACGACCATTAACCCTTACGGGGTAGTCAGAGGTTCAGGTGTCCATCTCCGCAATTGCGTAAATTACATAATAAAAATACATTTACGAATTGCGTCGAATACTACGGTGAGGGAAAAACATCGTGAGGAAACCTACCTGTTCCCGAACAGGTAATAGTCAATGCTTGTAAATGACGACATGGCTGACCACTTGTTACATTGAGCACTGACTATCTGGTCAACACGTGGTTTCGAGGTGCCCATAGAATTACTACCTTCGCAATTGCGGAGATGGACCCCTGAACCTCTCACTACCTTGCAAGTCTTATCTTTTTGTCATACTTTAATAATATCACCTTAGTAACACAACAACACATTTAACAGCTAGTTACATACATACATACTCATCACGCCTGATTCCCTGTAGAGGGGTAGGCAGATCACGGATCCCCATTTGCCCCGATCCTGACAGACCACTTTCGCTTCATTGACATTCATACATCTTCTCATACACTCTCGGCGGTTATAGGTACACCTAACGTCATCTTTTTTCAATATAGCGTCTATCTGACTGTTATATGTCTTATTAGGCCGACCCCTACGTAACCGCCCTTCCACTTCACTCATATATATTCCTTTTGTCATTCTGCTATCATTCGTCATTTAACAGCTAGTTACTTTAATTACAATCCCACATTAACTAGAAAACCTGTCAAGTTATCTAACTTATACAGTCTAGCTTTCTTATAAGCTTTCCTAAGTTACGTAAGTATAATTACATACACAGTGGATTTCCCTCTTCGTACCTTAACCTTCGCGTGTTAGTTTGGACGTAAAAAGAATGCTAACTAGCTGCCGTTCTTCCCGGCATGTTATAGGCGACTAAGGGACTAAGGATCTATAGGGGGATGGGCTAGTAATCTATAAACAATGTTGCATAGTAATATTATCACAACTTAAGTAGTGGTTCATATAAGTGACTAATCAAATATTATGTCTGTGAACTTCTGTCCACCCCTAAAGGGATTAAAGGACGTGAATGTATATGGTATAGTTTCTGTCTATCTTATATACGTTTGTTAGTTTTTTGAGCCATATTACTTGGTCTGGAACTTGTAAACGAAACTTCGTCGTGAAGATATTATTTCGTAGTATAAGACAATCTATCAATTACTTTTAACATGTAATGATAATTATTCTATCGATTGGGTGATAGGCTAGCAACCTCTTACACAACCCCATCATTCATGCTAAAAAAAACATATGAAATGTTTCCATGTCTCCAAGGTTCTGTCCACCCTGAAAGAGATTAAGCGTCGTGAATGTATTTGTATAATATTGGAATGTAAGCAATTGATGATTATTAGTACATCGTCCATACTTTATAACAACTAAAATTATTATCCATAAGATGATAAAACTACGCCAATTTACTATTCTACCTACTCATACTAGCTGGGACTTACAAAGAATGCTAACTAGCTGCCGTTCTTCCCGACATATCGTAGGAGGCGACTAAGGGACTAGGGGTATACGGAATCTATTGGGCGATAGGCTAGTAACCTGTAACCAGTGTTCCATATGACATCACAACCCTAATCACTACATAGTATAAAACAAAGTCGCTTTCTCTGTCCCTATGTCCCTTTGTATCCTTAAATCTTTAAAACTACGCAACGGATTTCGATGCGGTTTTTTTTCTAGATAGTGATTCAAGAGGAAGGTTTATATGTATAATAACATCCA
Source organism: Leucoptera coffeella (assembly GCA_030578115.1). Classification (NCBI taxonomy): domain Eukaryota; kingdom Metazoa; phylum Arthropoda; class Insecta; order Lepidoptera; family Lyonetiidae; genus Leucoptera; species Leucoptera coffeella. Next base: position 105,611 of record JAMBLF010000564.1, on the reverse strand, counting down.
TTAAATAGTGGAGTAGGCTATATATTTTATACCCGTGCAAAGCCGGAGCGGGTCACTAGTATATGCCAAAAAGTTAAGTGAGATATTATATCACTGAGATTTCGTCCACCCCGAAAGGGATTAAAGAAATGTATATGTATGTATATATATTGGTATGTCTATCTACATTATCAGAACCCATGGTCGTGATAATACAGCATCTACGTAAGATTACATCTCGTTCGTTTTCTATTTGGCTAGAAACTGGCACAGACCGTTATGTTGGTAGTGACCCACTTCGCGCAACGAGAGTCTGCTAGCGACATCTGTGAAGTCGTGTTAGGTAACTGCGTGGCGATGGTTTGGTGGCGTTGTACATTGCGGGTTTTGTAAGGAAGGTGGGGAAATGGTTGATAATACTAAAAAAGGTTTTAAAAATCTTATGTATACATAAGTATTACGCACTTCTTGACGAAATAGTGAATATATGTATGTACTCGCAGTAATATTTCATAATAAAGACAATATTCAATTATCGTTGTGTCCGACGCCATTCCCAGTAGTAAGTAGCTATTTAGCGATTCGGCGTAGCTCTGCTGTTTAGGGTTTGACTCTGTATCAGTGGGTACAGGGTTAAAATCCCGCTTGAACATGTAGCAATGGAAATGAAGTTTAATGAATATCCATATACATTTTCGCAATGCGAATACTACGATGGGGGAAAACATCGTGAGGAAACTTACCTGTTCCTTTAACAGGTTATAGTTAGTGCTTGTAATTGGTGACATGGCTTACCACCTGTTAAATTGAGTACTTGTACTGATTACTACCTCCGCGATTGCTGAGATGGAAACCTGAACCTCTGACTACCCCGCAAATGTTAATAGTTGTATAAGCGTATGTCTTTAACTAAATTCCTTAACAAACCAGCAATGTACACAACCTACATATTTTCTATCGCTCGACTAGTACAAGTGGCAACCAATTACGCTTTCTGATTCTGCGTTGGAGAAATTAAATAATTGTGACCAACACTACCGCTAAGTAATATTACGCTAACATTGTAACTGTTTCCCTTTCGGGGTGGACAGACGCTTGGAGATATAGTATTAAGAGGTTACTTTTAGGAAAATTTGTTCAGTTTGTTATGGTATTAGTATAGAATATTGGAGACAGGTTGCTAACTATCTGCCGTTTGTAGGTCGTAAGAGGCGACTAAGGGATTAGGGGTATAGAAAATCTATTGGGTGATGGGTTAGCAACCTGTCACCAATATTACATAGTAATACCAGCACAATACTAATATACAAAAAGTGACCAAGGAGATATAATGTCTCCGCTGTTGTTTCCACCTCAAAAGAGACTTAGGGTGTGAATGTATATTATGTTTATTATTTTATAAAAACTTACGCGATAAGTCCCATTAGTTATTAATCATGAGTTTAAATCGCGAATCTCTTAAAACTATAATTGACGACCTCCATGGCGCGATCGGTTAGACACCTGAACGCTTATCTTGAGGTCCCGGGTTCGATTCCCGGTGGAGGCAGAGTTAAGAACTACGCTTTTCTACTGCATTCCAGTCTGGTCGTTGATTATATATGCTATGTATGTATTTATCTATATATAATATGTATATATTTCTTAAATATACGTTGACTAGTACCCTTAACACAAGTCTGAAATGTACTTACCAAGGGGCTAGTTCAATTGGTGTAATAGTGTCCAAATATTATTATTATGTACTCGAACCCAATACCTTCCAAACGTGGGCAGTATGATTCACTAACATGCCAATGAGGTTCTAAACGGTTCCTTTATTTGTTCGGTTCATTGTACCGAATTCGCATACCTAACTGTATTATACTAACAATACGTAATACTCTTGCACATAATCTTTTAAGGAGTGGGCAGGGTATACAGTTTCAAAAAACATAGGACTTTAACGAACATTAACCCTTACAGGGTAGTAATTCAATGGCCACCTCGAACCCACGTGTTGACAAGATAGTCAGTACTCAATGTGATAGGTAAGCCATGACGCCATTTACAAGCACTGACTATTACATGTTCGGGGAATATAGAGGTTTCCGATTATGTTTTTCCTCACCGTAATATTTTTACTTACAAGATTACTTATAGCAAAATGTTTGTACAATTAAATGAACTATGAAATTCTAAACTGCAACAGTATAGAATAAGTCCCATGCTAGTTTAAGACGTAATTAGAATGTTAACTATCTTCTTTTTAGTCTTTACGTACAAGAAATTACCACAAGAAGTCTATATAATATATTGACTAACCAATCAAAAATATTCTTTAACTATTCCTTCACAATATTTAAAACGGAGATGACGTTTATCAAAGTCAAAGTCAAATGTTTTTATTCAACATAAGTACAAGTGCGGTACATTCATGGAAAGTCAAAACATTTGGCTGACACTGGTTGTCTCTTAGCATTGAAATTCTACCGTTCAAAGGTACTATCTACCCCTAAAGGGGTACATATGTATGTTATAACCAAGAAAAGTCAACTGTGGTAAACAAAATTCCACAGATGCCTCACCGAGCATCGAACGGCACACTTCGATTACCATAACCAGACGTAACCCCCTCGCGATAATCAGTGGGCAACTTTCTTTATATCCGTTATGATTAAGTGTGCCGCGACCTTTATTTGTGCTCTACATAAGACAGGACTAGCATGGAACGAGCTTTTGTTTAAAGAGATGTACAGTAAACGCTAAAAGGGCAGTTCCAGTAACTTTTTATAAGGTTTACGTTTATAAGAACAAAAAGCAATATTTTTCATTTCAAAGCACGCGAACGTATAGTGGCCATGACAATGCATAGTACCACCACTTTTAAAATGTAATTTTTGCCTTTTGCTCTTATAAACTTAAACCAAATTATGTGATTGCACTTTTAGCGTTGATTGTATGGGTACACATCACGCGTTATTACCTGTAGAGGGGTAGGCAGAGATTATCACCCATTTGTCCCGACCCTGACAGCCCACTTTCGCTTCATTGACACTCGTACATCTTCTCATACACACACTACGGTTATAGGTACTCCTAACGTCACCTTTTTCAATATAGCGTCTATCTGACTGTTATTCTTCCACTTGTCTCATATAATATATTCTTTTGTCAATCTGCTATCATTCATCTGCATATGTCCAAACCATTGAAGCAAAGTAAAGTATTAATCTACGAAGTATAGGTATTTGTATGTAAAAGTGAATGTAGCCCCTCCCATGCTAAGCCTGCAGTGAGCACTGACTGCCATTTCGCCACTTTCTAGGTCAGTGTCGCGTGCGAGACTACCAGGTCACTACTACTCTTCGTGGCTCTTACAAATATCACTAGGTTACCTAGGCATTACATGGTCTGGTTTACAGTCGCTGACGGTGAGGGAAAACATCGTGAGAAAACCTGTCTATCCCTCAGGATAGGTAATAGTCAGTGTCTATATACGGCGATACGGTTCACTACCTATCACGTTGGGTGTCTATCTAGTGATACGCGGGCTTCGAATGACCCATACCTAACATGCCTTCGTAATTTCGGAGATAGGCATTCAAGCCTCTGACTACCCCGCCATAATAAAAGAGGGAGTGTGTATAAACAAGTCGTGAAGCGTATGTATGTATGTACTTGGTCTGGTCTTAGAATGTACTTGGCTTAAGTTCTTTTAGGTAATTAGAAGGGAAGTTAGACTTGATATAAAGTTAGATACTGAAAGATTGATAGGGTTGTGTGTTTAAGATTCTGTCTAGCCGTTTGAAGACACAATATGCAACTTTTTATGGATATTGACAAATACAACAGAATAAAAAAATATGCAAAAAAAATCTTTATAAAATATTTTTCTACTGTTAGACAAAATATAATTAAGAAACCTGCTTAAGCGTTAGGATTAAGGCTTTATATTTAATAATACTCATACTTACTAATATCTTTACACTTTTCCGCATAATTGGAAATGAATATTTAAACTTTTTACTGCCTATATCTATATATAGTCACCATTTTCATGGGTTTAGAACTTAATAAACACATACATATACATTTATCATCTTTAACTTTACTATGGGTGTCTGGAATACAACCAGAATCCTAACTAGCTGTATTTGTTCCGACATATTATAGAAAGTAACTAAACGACGGGAAGTCAATGGAATTGAGCAATGGGATAGCAACCTGTCACCCAATGTTCAAAACCATTATATCCCTGTAACTTATTTTATATGTAAATGACAAAAAAACATGGAATTTTACCAAGAATATAATGAGTTTATATCCCAAACTTAGCTATGAAATCACCAATCACTTTTAGCTTAGCATACATATACGTCCAAGTCCGTTAATCCCTTTCGGGGTGGACAGAACTTTGGAGAAATGAAAACATCTCCTTTGGTCACTTATTAGCATAATATTCGGGTTATTATAATGGAAAATTTATATATCTCTAATAATTATAATTATCCTTATGGATAATTGAGGACAGGTTGCTAGCCTATCGACCAATAGATTTCATATACCCCTAATCCCTTAGTCGCCTCCTACGACATGCCGGGAAGAACGGCAGCTAGTTAGCATTATATTTCATTCCACACAAGCACGGAACTAAAGTTAAGCATAACATAAGCCATAGCAACGGAACATTGGTGATAGGTTACTAGCCCATCGGCCAAGTAATCAGCTTTCTAAACATGCATTACGCAACGTGTGAGTGCACAATGCAAATGGATGCATGCCTATCTCCGCGAATAGGACTTTCTTCAAGAGGAAAATCTATCGGCTTTCTTTTACTGTTCGAGGTGGACTAATTGGGGTGCCAGCGGATAAGGAGAGGGTGTTAAAATGGTTAATGGATTAATATTGTTGTTTATATGTACATACCTTTTTTCTTTTACGAAATGCCAATAGTTTTATTAAATTTATTAAATTTTTTAAGATTATCAAATTTTTCATGTGAAAATGTTTTTTTTGACTGTGATTTTATGATCTCTATGTTGAATGAAAAAAGCATTTCATTTCAAACATATACAATATTAGGTCATATATGTATTTATGTACTATTACATCTTTCAAGGTGGATAGAACTGTGGAGACGGAAATCTTTGGCATAAGTTTCGGGGTCGTGGTGGTATTCTATAAAATATAAGTGAATCGTTGCTAATCTATGGCCCATTTAATTATAACATATATTAGAAAGTCGTATTATAAATTGATCCGGCTAAAATAATTTTACTACTTGATACACTCACAATCTGTTCAGAGGTTTTTGGCGCTTCTAATGAAAAGAATTAGAGTACCCGCCACATAAGGTGGCAGTTGGAGGCGTCGCCACAGTCGCGTAATCCAGTGTTGCCAGTAAACACGCCAAAACTAGCACTCACTGTGCCATACGGCTCGATACATTATATTGAGGTTTCATTTGTAACGATCTTTGGTTGCAGAGCTATAAACTCAAATAAAACAAATTAATATACCAAAGTCAAAAGTCAAAATATTTTTATTCAAAATAGGCCCTATCATAAGCTCTCTTTGAAAGTTATTTTATGATCTAAGTACAAATTAAAAAAACTATATATTGACAAAAGGAATATATATGAGTGAAGTGGAAGGGCGGTTACGTAGGGGCCGGCCTAATAAGACATATATGTAACAGTCAGATAGACGCTATATTGAAAAAAGGTGACGTTAGGAGTACCTATAACCGCCGAGAGTGTATTAGAGAATGTATGAATGTCAATGAAGCGAAAGTGGTCTGTCAGGATCGGGACAAATGGGGATCCGTGATCTCTGCCTACCCCTCTACAGGGAATCAGGCGTGATGTGTATGTATGTATGTAAAAAAACTATTTCAAACATGGCACTGAGCATTGTCTTTACATATTTTTACCGAGGTTAGTTCACCAACCATTTCGGCTGCTCAAGATGCCACGTCATGAAGACCACGACCGCTCTGATAAGAGCGTAACGATTGAGAAGAAGAAGTTCAGCGGAGACCCTTGGAGAAGAACTAACAAGAAACTCCAGAAATCAATTTATTATAATCACCCTTAACAAACATAAAAATTACAAAGAGTGGGCAAAAAACACAACGCTGGTAATACTAAATTTACCTTTCATACAAAATAACACGCAATGGCGGAAACGTCAAATTTAGTTCCAAGTTTGGCTACTGCCACCTTATGTGGCGGGTACTCTATGACTTACATTTCCTTTTTACAATAGGTTATGGTAGGTGCCGATAAAGAATCAAATATCAAAAATTCTCCGTTCCATTCCTTACGAGCTTGTATCTATGGAAATACCGCATGAAAATATGTATTACAAAAGAAACATTTCACAGTAAAGTTAATTATGCGTATGGTATTTGTTACTCTTCATATGATACCTAGCATATAGAGATACAGAAAACATCTTTATTAACAAAATACTGCATCTTTTCCATAAACATACAACTTGGCTTAAACGGTCGCCACATTAGATTCCACACCTCATTCGCACCAATTACCTATTTATTATCAATCAGAGCGAGATAGTCATACGTTGCATTATATAACGCAATAATGTACAAAACAGCATAAGCGCAAACCTCATTAACATAATAATTTCAACTTTATTACTAAAGAAATAAGAGTGAAATGGCGATCGTGTGCAATATCAGTCAGTGGTTGCGTGCTGTGAAAAGTGGGACAATCGAAAGCCTTTCTCCGCGTTGTTCTGAAGTTATTTTATTCCGTTAGTTTTTTTGTCCAATTAAAGGTGGTGCTGTGCATGAGCGGAGCGAGTAGTAGCGATACAGTGCCTGTTATATAGAATAAAATACATATTTAGCTAATACACATTGATGTTAATAATATAAATGTTATTAACAGAGCAGGGTTACAAATAATAGGCATTCTGCAACAGTGATATAAAAACCGCCTATCACGTTCTTGTTACGATAATCTGGATTTTTTCGTATTTCAAATAATGCTTACTGCACCATAAACTAATATTATTATTTTACAGACTTAACCATTAACAACAGCCATTTTTAATATCTTTACTGCATGTATGCATAATATTGATATTAAACTACTTAAATCCTCAAAAGCGACTAAACAAATATAATTAAAAAACTTATAGATAGATAGATAGATGATATACAATATGTATCTACGAACTGCATATGCCCATTAACTTACCCCTATATTTCGATATAGACATTTAACCTACTTACAGCCCCATTAACCCGCTCCGCTCATCACAGTACCCGCTCCCTGCACCATGACGCCCTCTGTTAGATCACTGCAGATGGAAAGCCAAGTCCCACATAACTGTTCCGTGGAATGACGTAACGAGGTGATGCTCTCTTGTTTTTTATGGTCACGGTCAATGGTGATTGGTTGACAATGAAATGGCGGGTTTTTTAGTTTTTTGAGGTTATAAGTAAAAGGTGAGTGTGGAATTATGGGGTATGTTGGTGATGTATTTGTTTGGTGGTTTAGATTGATTGAAGAAGACAAATGTTATTTTGTTTGATATGTAGTAGGACTAAATAAGGAATGAATTTATTTAGAATTAACTTTTATTTTAAATAACTTAGAGGTGTAATAATGCGCTATCTTTGCAGATATTCATTATTTTTTATTAAATTAAACAATACATCTTATATTCACGTTTTTTCTAAGTTTCTATTTAAGAATCAGATTTCAACACATTCTAGGAAAAACATTTTGTTTTGGAAACGACACAGACACAATAACCTCTACCTACCCCACAAGGAACAACAACCGTAATATTATAATAAATACTTTATACAAGTTACAATAGTCCCGTGCTAGTCTGGGACGTAAAAAGAATTCTAACTAGCTGCCGTTCTTCCCGTCATATCGTAGGAGGCGACTAAGAGACTAGAGGTAAATGGGATCAATTAGGCGATGGGCTAGCAGCCTATCACCAATGTTCCATATGACATCACAACCCCAATTAATCATAAAAATTATATAGAAGATATTAAATTTCCGAGGTTCTGTCCACTCCGAAAGCGATTGAAGGACGTGAATGTATATGTAAGTTACAAGTTGACATAAATTCTCATACAAGTAACCTGTGAACCAGTAAGTTATTTATCAAATCGCATAAACTTTCAAACGGGCGAAGCCGCGAGCATTAGTAGTATGGCAATAAATACTCCGCCGGCATTATTGTCTATGCACCAAGGTTCATAATTGCGTAATTAGCATATTGCAGGGTTGGCGCTTACTTTCTTTTAAAAATAAAAATTTAATACATATTTATACATAGATTTTTAGAGATAAGATAGATTTTATGTAATGTAACATTGTAAAAGCTTTAAAGCTACTTCCAGATCACAGCTCCCAACATTATTTTATGAAATAGGATGTCAATGCCATGATTTTAGCTGTTCTTACTCAAAGAAAATCATAATAGGTGACTAATTAGCTAAGGGTATATCAACCGTAGAACAATTGTAACAATGATTCTTATTCGATCACCGAATTTAGGCAACGATGGACGTTGTTAGTATGTATACGTGTGATCATGGATAGTTGCTTAGAATGAAGAAACTTTAGTATCCTTCTGGACAAGCAAAAGTATATAGAAACTAGGTAGGTTAACTTACCACCTGTCATACTACCAACTACTAGTCAACTATAACTAACTAACTATTTTGGGACTGTATATCAAATAAAACATATTCTCTGGGTATCCAAAGACAATTCTAATCTCAAAAATCTGTTCAATCAATCAATCAATCAAAAAATCAATTTACGTTCTAAAAACCCCAAAGTTAAAATATTACAACATGAAGCACTACTTATTTTAGTCACTCTTTCTTCATACCTCTCGAAAACCAAATACCAATCACAATATATCAACTATTTTTCTCCATCTCGAGTGCCAACCCTATCTGTTGCCGTAACTCGAACACTTTCACCTCATAACGGGACGCGTCGGGAACCAGGCCACAACTGTACCTAGGCACACTTAGTTGCTTCTTTCACTCCACTGCTAAGCAGACAGAGGTACTAACTGGGTAGGATATGAGTAGAAATGTACTGGGTGTTATGGTTTGGGAAATATGATGTAAGAGTAGAGAAGTATAGTTTTGTTTAGGGTGTTCTCGTATGAGTCGACTAAGGGATTAAAGTTGCTTGTTAGTGTTTACGGGTGATGGGCAAATCTACATATATTTGTATTTGATGATCATAGCTAAGGGTTTTTTATTTATAGCTCCTCGATGTGCCGAATATTCTTTCGTTTTTAACATAACTTTTAACATAGTACCTTTACCTACATTAATTTTAGGTTTGTGATGATATTAATTAATATAGTGTTAAGAATAGTTAATCCATCGAGCTATAACTGCCATATTCTTCTGGACAAAAACAGTTAGCAAGGAAATAGTACTTAGCAGTATTTAGCTACCCTTATATTACTTCTGTATGACTTACATTATTTCAAATCTAAATCTATATTAAATATCACACCTTAATATTATGGTACCATAATTGTAAGATAAGAGATATAAAATAAGATTCCATTCTTTAAATCGAAGAGTTAGTAAATTGTTACCGAAACACCCTAACAATATCATTTCATCTCAATATTAATACTAAAGAATCAATTAATATATCTGAAATGATTTCCACTCCGAAAGAGATAGATATTTTAGTTAAGTATTTAGCTTTAGTAACTAACTATTTGTATATCTTTTTTCCAAGTTTAAGCTTGTATATTATTAACCATATATTAAGTGTCTTTCTTCCGTTTGTCGTTAATAAGTATATTACTACAAATTAGTTTTAGCCCAAAATTTAACTCTTACTACTCTGACACACGTAAATTATGATTAGGTGAAACCTAACTTTACATCAATATAAACTTTCGTTGTTACTGCAGACTAAACCTTATATGGTATAATAAAGATTTTAAATACAATTATACTAATAACAATATTTGGAACACAGTTAATAAGACAAAACAGTACACAGTACAGTTTACAGTTTTAGCCACTCCAGACAAAGGCTGTTCTTGAACCTATATCTTCGAAAGGTATGTATGCTTTTTAATACTAATAATGAGCTAATATATATAAGGAGCTAGTTCAGCTATAAGAAGCTAGTTCAAATGGTGTAATACATGCATACATAGATATACATATTCACGCTTCCACATCCCCAACGGGATTTGCAGAGACTATCGATCACCACCCGGAACGATCCTGACAAATCTCTCTTGCTTCAATCACACCCATTAACCTTCTCATACATGCTCTTCAGTTCTTCACTACGTACACCTTGAGAAAAATGTTTCCAATTTCATCTGTAATTGTGTCCTAAATATTATCATTTTCCAACGGTAGAATTTCAATGCTTAGAGACAACCAGTGTCAGCCAAATGTTTTGACTTTCAATGAATGTACTGTACTTGTACTTATAGTTTTAAGAGATTCGCGATTTATACTCAAGATTAATAATTAACGGGACTTATCACGTAAGTTTATATATAATAAAATTAATAAAAGTAATTTTATTATATATAAACTTACGCGATAAGTCCCGTTAATTATTAATCACTTGTACTTATGTTGAATAAAAACATTTGACTTTGACTTTACCTCTCGACTGTTTAAACAAGCAGCTGATTACACAGTACGAATCCCAAATCACGATAACAGTGCAATATGAAGCGGGTGTGTATGTAGGGCAGTAGTGCATGTGAAAGTCGGGGCCTGTGCCGGCGAAAGGTGCCTCTTTCTGGGTCGGAGATAGTCAATAGTTATGTGACTATGGGTTACTGTAGACGAGTACATTGCGACTGTATCTTTATGGCGTTGGCAGAAATCTTGGCCTTAATGTACAGGCGTTATAGTAGAACGTAATTCAATGTCAGATCGGTAATAGTGTGAAGTTGGTAGTGGATTATCAAGTTTCAAATTATACCATTGATATCACAAGTGTCAAAATTCTCTTACAAAATGGCGAAATATGACATTTTTGCTAATCTACTACTAACTTCACATTGTTACTGATCTGATGTTGAACTGTTATTTTGCAAAAAGCATTAGTGGACTAAGGTTCCTGGTAAAAAGAAACTACATACGAGAACCTGTGAACTTTAAGTTTAAGTTACATACAAATAACTCAAGGGTATTTATTCCATTTTGGGTAAACAGAACATAGGCGTCACATTTTCGTTGTTATCTTTAGTATAAGCTCTTTGGAGTAGCTCAGTGCTTGGGAGCTTGACTTTATATCAGTGGGTACTGGGTTCAAACTTCAGAGCATGTACCAATAGAAACAATATTTCCTAATTTTCTAAGTACTAAAAAATACAGTTGCGAAATAGACCGAATACTATGGTGAGGGAAAACATCGTGAATAAACCTACTTGTTCCCCGATCAGGTAATAGTCAGTGCTTCTAAATGGCGACACGACTGTAAAAATGAATACTGATTATCTGGCCAACACAAGGGTTTAAGGTGATCATAGAATACCTTCACAAAGTTGTTGAGTGTTTGATTTGGAAATTAGAGACAGTTTGCTACCCTATTGTCCAATAGATTCTATTTACCCCTAGTCTCTTAGTTGCCTAAGACATGCCAGGAAGAACGGCAGCTAGTCAGCAATATTTTACGTCCTATACTATACTTAAAACTATAGTATCTACTACATAGTATAAAACAAATTCGCTTTCTCTGTCCCTTAGTATGCTTAAATCTTTGAAACTACGCAACGGATTTTGATGCGGTTTTTTTTAATAGATAGAGTGATTCAAGAGGAAGGTTTATATGTATAATAACATCCATTAAATAGTGGAGTAGGCTATATATTTTATACTCGTGCGAAGCCGGAGCGGGTAGCTAGTACTATAATACAATTGTATTGTATAATCAATAGGAAAAATAGACCAAAGTGAAAGATGTTGAATCATCTAGAAAAAAGTTTAGAAAGGTAATGACTCACGACTTGTTTACAAACAAATGTGAACAGGAAAAGTTACCATATATTATGTGGCCTACATTACGAATAATACTCATGCCCATAGAATGCTAATCATCTGCTTTTCTTGTCGAAATGTCTTAGAATCGACTAAGGGGTTAGGGTTAAATATTTTTGGTGATGAGCTAGCTACCTATCATCGAAATAAAATGAAAATAGTAGCTACAATAGTGGTGCGATTGGTTATTCACCTGAACGATATTCGTGAGGTCCCGGGTTCGATTCCCGGTGGAGGCAGAGTTAAGAACTAGGTAAGTACGCTTTTCTTCTGCTTTCCAATCTGGTTGTTGATTTTCTATACTATATATTTATCTAATACATATTAAGTATGTATTGCTTAAATATACGTTGACTAGTACTCTTAACACAAGTCTTAAATGAACTTACATAGGGGCTAGTTCAATTGGTGTAATAGTGTCCTATATGTTATTATTATATAAAAACCACCAAAACTTATTTGCTAAAGAGATGACTAAAACTTGTAGTGTCTCCGAGGTTCTGTCCACTCCTCAAAAGAATTTTATGTTTCATTTTTGAAAGCAGATGTACGTAGCGTGAAGAACAGAAGAGCATGTATGAGATGGTTAATTGATGTGAGTAAAGCAAGAAAGATTTGTCATAATCCATCAAGGTGGCCAGCCTTATAGTCTCTGCCTATCCCTTTAGGATATAGAGACGTGAGAGGAGACAAGACAAGTATATGTGACTGTAAGTATCTGGTTAAAAGTTGCTTTTTTGTGGACAAAGACTATTATTACTCGTAATAGGATGATGCAAATAGTCAGTTGAATATTATCAATCTCAGTCTATCCTGAAGAGGATTATAGTCGTGATGTATATGTATTATTATACTCTCAAATAATTCTTTAGCCTATTGTAACCAATAACGATAATAATTGTTATGATACAACGATAAAATATGCAACGATATATAAAATATACTCAAAATCTTTAGTCACTTACATCGAAAAGTTATACAGATAGTTACACTCTCTTACGTCCCAGACTAGCACGGGATCTTAGCTATCTAGGTGGTGGAGTTTCAAAGGCTAGACGAGACGATTGACGTATAATCTGTACAGTTAGGTAATTACTGAAAGTGTGTTTACACTGAGATTAGTGTTTAGTTGGATAAATGTTTTTTGGGTAGACAATTTGACTAATATTTTAGGTTTTGTATAAATAAATGTCAGTCATATTTTTGCACTATTAGCAATGTATTAAATTAGTAGTAAGTGATCGTACAAAGAAAGAGAGAAAAAAAGTAGATTTAAACAGTTATTTACAAAATTCTTTCAAAGTTACTTTAAAAAAGATGAAGTTTCATTCTTTTTATTGTATTAGAAACTATCAATTGCAATAGAAGTAATGAATAGGTAGGCTTGCAAATAAATTTTTCTTTACTGATAAATATACAGCCAACAAAATTCGCCAAAAACTTTGTCCATGCTCATTTCATTAAGTTCTTTGATCGGATGAAAACCAATATTTTAATGTAACACTACTGGTTCCAAGTGTACTAATACGTTTTAGCAATTTTAGTTCAACATCACTTCACTAAAAGTGTAATTTTGGTAGAAGATTAGCAACTACAACAAATAAGGAAAAAAAGGATAGTTTAGCATTAATGGACTTGAGCCCTTTTACTGGTTCGCAAGTAATCATCCAACTAAATGAGTGTAAACGCGGCTCCTGCACTACGAATGCAACCTAGAAATGGAGGTGACCTTGATTCGGGTGAAATTGGAAAGCCACCAGCGGCTCATGGATCCACGCATTTACATAATCACTCGGAGCCTACTTCTGGTGTTAAGTTGGTATTCTTTCAAAGTAATCAGCTGTTACCAAACCCAATATATCCTTAGTGGCAAGTAGATACAATATTTCCTCTGTTATATACTACGGTGAGGGAAAACATCGTGAGGAAATCTACCCGTTCCCCGAACAGGTCGTAGATAGTGCTTGTAAATGGCGACATGGCTTACCACCTGCTACATTGAGTACGGACTATATGGTTAACTCGTGGGTTCGAGGTGTCCATAGAATTATTACCTTCGCAATTGCGGAGATGGGCACCTGAATCTCTGACTACCCCGCAAGGGTTAATGGTCGTGAAGGCGTTTGTCTTCCTCTATTATTAGTTATAGGTTATAGTATATTGATGGACGTGTCAAGTTATCTATAATATATAGGTAGATGGATGTGTAGGTTTACATATTTAATCCTTTTAGGGGTGGACAGAACCTTGGATACATGAAAGTATCTCCTGAAGCACATTTTAGTATTATATTGGGGTTGTGATGTCATATGGAACATTGGTGACAGGTTGCTAACCCATCTCCCAATAGATTCCATTTATCCCTAGTCCCTGAATCACCTCCAATGACATGCTTAAAAAATCGGCAGGTAGTTAATATTCTTTTTACTTCCCAGTTTAGTTATAATTATGGTGGATATAACTAAGGAAAATTATGTCTTTAAAGTTAAAAACATAATCAAAATTCATGTATGTAAGATATGTATATACAAATGGTAACTCAATTCTCTGCTTACCCCATTAAAGACAAACAGTCGTAACACCTGTGTGTAAAAACCCGGTCACCTAGTCTGGGCACAAATTTCTCTTTAGTGCTGTCTGCCCCGTTAATGATTTAAGTCATTAGGCAGATGCTTTTGTTTTGATGGAGCGATGTATTAATAACCTTTGAGCTGTGGGCTAAATGGAGTGGTTAGAATAGTGATATAATTGAAATGTGTTGCAAAAGAGTGACGTTAGAAGTACCTATAACCACCGAGTGTGTATGAGAAGGTGTATGAGTGTCAATGAAGCGAGTGGTCTGTCAGGATCGGGACAAATGGGGATCCGAGATCTCTACCTACTCTTCTAAATGGAAACGGCGGTGATGTGTATGTACGAGTATATTATATATTTAATAATAATAACGTAGGACACCATTACACCAATAGAACTAGCCCCTTGCAAAGTACATTTAAGACTTGTGTTAAGGGTACTAGTCAACGTATATTGAAGAAATGTATACATATTATATATAGATAAACACATAAATAGCATATATAATCAACAACCACAATGATAAGCAGAAGAAAAGCGTACTTCTTAACTCTGCCTTAACCGGGAATTGAACCTAGGACCTCACGATTAACGATTGTTAACCATTCTCGCAACGGCAGTCGTCAAAAAGTGTATTATTATTAATAACTTACTAATACTTCTTACATATATTACAAGACAGTCAGATAGACGCCATATTAAAAAAAGTTGTATGTATGACCGCCGAGTGTGTATGAGTGTCAATGAAGAATCAGGCGTGATGTGTATGTATGTAAAAGTACTTCTTTCGATGTTCTGTCCACCCCAAAAGGCATAGACGCCGTTACTAGGACACTTTCACCTTTCTAAGGAATCGTTCACATTGACATTCAAGCTGCGGATCCGAGTTCGATGCTCGGAGTGAAAGTGTGCATACGCCCTTCCTGTTATGTCATAGAAGGAAGTTGCAAACGCAATACTATACCTAACCAGTATAAAAAGACCCCTAATATGAAGTAAAATGTTCGTTAATAAGTTCTTTATAAACTGGTTTTGTTACCCTTGTTAACCAGTAGATAAGTCATGAACGAAACCAACTAACTTGATCTCTGAATACAAACTAAACCTGAGTGAAGACGGTTCAAGTTCATTGGTTTTGTAACTCTTTAAGCGGTTTATACGTAAAGAATGAAACCAGCTAACTTGACCTTTCAACTCATACTAAATGTTCTAAAACACAGTTCAATATAACTGGTTTTCACCGGTTTAAACTTCATGAATGAAACCAGATAGTAAGACCCCTGAATACAAGGCTAATGTATGTAACGAGAGGTCTTGTTAACTGGTTGACTTAATCTTGGTATGTTTCGTTTTTCCGAC
Source organism: Leucoptera coffeella (assembly GCA_030578115.1). Lineage (NCBI taxonomy): Eukaryota > Metazoa > Arthropoda > Insecta > Lepidoptera > Lyonetiidae > Leucoptera > Leucoptera coffeella. The sequence goes on along the minus strand of JAMBLF010000564.1, from coordinate 89,668 downwards.
TTGCGTGTTTGATTGATACATAAACACATATTAGCAAGTGCGAGTTTGGGATTTATAGAGTGTAGCTAGCTGGCTATGACGTAAGAGGTGATATAGGGGCTAAGGTGTTCTTAGGAAGTTTTAAGATATTTCTAGGTTTTTATGTTGATTTATAAGTACTAGACGCCTAAATTAACTGTAACTTATGTAATTAATTTATTATAGAGGTTATAAATAAAATTATTTTATTTAAAAATAAAGGTGCAATTTATAATTTACTAAAGATTATTGTTATTATTGGAAAAAATCCTAAATATAGAAGAGTTTAAAACACGAAACTTTGCGATTTCATTTTGCACATCAGTTTTTTTTATTTTATACACATTCTTTTCTGTATAACTTCTTTTAAAAAACTATTCTATCCACATATGTACAAAAAATAGCTCAATTACAACAAAAATCCTATCAAACATAACAAATTCCAAATAACGGTAATACCTCATACAAATCTCATCAAAACCTACACATATAAATTACATACATTCATACACATCACGCCTGATTCCCTGTAGAGGGGTAGGCAGAGATCACGGAACCCCATTTGTCCCGATCCTGACAGACTTATTATACATATATATTATACATCTTCTCATACACTCTCGGCGGTTATAGGTACTCCTAACGTCACCTTATATAAATTACCTACAACAAAAACACATATACTAACACACATATAACAAACCAACCGGCACGATAGGCTCGTTTTATAACAGTTCCGAGTTCAAGGCCCGGTTATGCATTCAACACTCTGCCACTCACAATGGGAGAGAAAGCGTGCAGATATGGGACTGGCGTTATGTAAACATGCACGCTGTTACGGGGTAAACAGATGTACTAATACATACATTTAATTAGGATCCGTGATCTCTGCCTACCCCTCTACAGGGAATCAGGCGTGATGTGTAAGTATTAAACATTCATATACATTATCGCAATTTCCATAGTTCGGTATATACTATATTTTCTCTTGCTACATTCATGTATACATATATTTCTCTTGCCTATTCGTCTCAATAGGCAAAAGTCAGTACATCCATATCACGACAATAATATATATAGGCCCAATAAGACATAACAGTCAAATAGACGCTATATTGAATAAAGGTGACGTTAGGAGTACCTATAACCGCCGAGAGTGTATGAGAGGATGTATGAATATCAATGAAGCGAAAGTGGTCTGTCAGTGGGACAAATGGGGATCCGTGGTCTCTGCCTACTCCTCTACAGGGGATCAGGCGTGGTGTGTATGTATGTATGTAATTAGAAATAGCTCAGTTGTATGGGGCTTGACTCTGTATCGAGGGTACAGGGTTCAAATACCGCTTAAGTATGTACCAATGGAAATTAATTTCTATGTACTTTTTTGTAATAAAAAATACATTTACGAAATGCATCGAATACTACGGTGAGGGAAAACATCGTGAGGAAACCTACCTGTTGCTGAACAGGTAATAGGTAGTGCTTGTATTTGTCGACGTGGCTTACCACCTGTCACATTGAGTACTGACTATCTGGTCAACACGTGGGTTTGAGGACATAGAATTACTACCTTCGCCATTGCAGAGATGGACACCTGAACCTCTGACCCTGCAAGGGTTAATATAATATGTCCATCTCCGCAATTGCGGAGGTAGTAATTCTATGCCCTCGAACCCACATGTTCACCAGACAGTCAGTACTCAATGTGACAGGTGGTAAGCCACGTCGACAAATACAAGCACTACCTATTACCTGTTCAGCAACAGGTAGGTTTCCTCACGATGTTTTCCCTCACCGTAGTATTCGATGCATTTCGTAAATGTATTTTTATTACGACATGAAAATAAAGGTACATTATAAGTTCGTACATAACGTACATACGCTTCACGACTTGTGTATACACACTCCCTTTTTTATTATGGCGGGGTAGTCAGAGGCTTGAATGCCAATCTCCGTAATTTCGAAGGCATGTTAGGTATGGGTCATTCGAAGCCCGCTATATCACTAGATAGACAGCACCCAACATGATAGGTAGTGAACCGTATCACCGTATATAGGCACTGACTATTACCTATCCTGAGGGATAGGCAGGTTTCCTCACAATGTTTTTCCCTCACCGTTAGCGACTGTAAATTATGTACGTAAATGAAAAACACATTTAAAGTTCATTATAAGTTCGCTGTAACTCTATTTACCCCCTAGCTAATTCCGTTCGTGAGCCGAGTTGAATGATCGTGGCAATCGGAAGCGAGTTCAAGGCTTATCGTAGCGGGTAGGCAGTTATGTAAAGCCATTTCACTCTTACATCACGCGGGTGAACAACCTTAGCTGCGATGCGAATGTATACTGTGACGGTTGTATGTCTTGTGGGGTAAACAGAGATCTAGGAACTATGGAAGGTAGTCAGGAATACAGCGTGATGTGTGGTGTACTGAATATTGCCTATTGTAATGAATAGGCAAGAGAAATAAATGAATAATGAATATGCTTTGAAAATTGCGATTATGTATATGTATGTTTAATATGTATGTACACATATATATGTGTGTGTGTAATACATACATACACATCACGCCTGATTCCCTGTAGAGGGGTAGGCAGAGATCACGGATCCCCCATTTGTCCCGATCCTGACAGACCACTTTCGCTTCATTGATATTCATATATCCTCTCATACACTCTCGGCGGTTATAGGTACTCCTAACGTCACCTTTTTTCAATATAGCGTCTATCTGACTGTTATATGTCTTATTAGGCCGGCCCCTACGTAACCGCCCTTCCACTTCACTCATATATTCCTTTTATCAATCTGCTTTCATTCATCCGCATAACATGTCCAAAAATATAAATTATACTATTATTATTAATTTAAATATTATTATTATACGTATTTCGGTGTACACTATATGTGTATGTATTTTTCTATACATTTACGAAATAATACTACGAAATGATAATGAATACTACGGTGAGGGAAAACATCGTGAGGAAATCTACCTGTTCCCCAAACAGAATAGTCAGTGCTTGTAAATGGCGACATGGCTTACCTGTCACATACGATACATATGAAAACTGACTTGATCAACACGTGGGCTCGAGGTGGCCATAGAATTACTACCTTCACAGCAACATGGCTTACCACCTATGTCCATAGAATTACATATATACATACACATCAAGGCTCATTTCCTGTAGAGAAGTAGGCAGAGATCACGATCTTCCACTTTACTCACATATATTCCTTTTGTCAATCAACTATCATTCATTCGCATAACATATCCAAACCATCATGACCATAGAGAATTACTACCTTCGTAATTGCAGATGGAAACCTGGACCTCTGACTACCCCGCAAGGGTTAATGGTAGTGAACGCGTTTGTCTTTTTGTCTATTATTATACCTATTTCAGTGTATGTATATGTAGTTTTTGCTATGTATTTCAAACGGCTATAAATATGTACTGTTGAACAGGTAAATGTACTGAAAACATAGCAGTGGGTGTAAGTTTGCTAGATTATTTTAGGACGTGTAATAGATATGCCTAGCTAGGTCTATTTGTGGACTAAAATGCCTAGAATGTGTTGACTAATTAATGCCGATGAAATGCGGTTGTTATGAAACAGTGGTATAGAATGATACATTTAATAATAGTTTGGAAAAAAATATGACTAAGATTGAAAAGAGTTCTACGTTTCGGTATTACTACGACATTACTGTAATTTTGTCTATCCCAAAATGCAGAAAAGAACTTGAGCATAATATGTACGAGTATTATGTACACATACATTCTTTCCTATTTATAGCGGCTGTAGCCCAGTGGGTAAGACCTCGGACTTCGTATGAGAAAGGTCCTAGGTTCGAATCCCGACTCTGGCATGTACCAATGAATGAAATTTAAAATTTAGGTACATAATTTACAGTCGCTAACGGTGAGGGAAAAAATCGTGAGGAAACCTGCCTTTCCCTCAGGATAGGTAATGTGAGTGCCTATATACGGCGATACGGTTCACTACCTATCACGTTGGGTGCTGTCTAGTTGTGCTATCTAGTGATACGCGGGCTTCGAATGACCCATTCCTAACATGCCTTCGAAATTTCGGAGATGGGCATTCATCCTCTGACTACCCCGCTATAATAAAAAAGGGAGTGTTTATACACAAGTCGTAAAGCGTATCTTATGTATGTTTTTATTCGTTCCTTTCGGGGAGGACAGAACCTTGGAGACATAAAATCTCTTTGGTCTCTTGCAGCAGAATACTACGGAGAGGAAAAACATCGTGAGGAAACCTACCTGTTCCCCGAACAGGTAATAAGTTAGTGCTTGTAAATGGCGACATGGCTTACCACCTGTCACATTGAGTCTTTTTGTCAAGATCACGGATCCCCATCGTGACAAAACACTTTCTCTTCATTGACACATACACCTCATACACACTCGGCGGTTATAGGTACTACTATATTAACCCTTTATTACTAAACCACCAATAATAATAATAATATTTAGGACACTATTACACCAATTGAACTAGCCCCTTGGTAAGTTCATTCAAGACTTGTGTTAAGGGTACTAGTCAACGTGTTTTTAAGAAATATATACATATTTATATAGATAAATACATAAATAGCATATATAATCAACAACCAGACTGGAAAGCAGAAGAAAGGCGTAATTCTCAACTCTGCCTCCACCGGAAATCGAACCCGGGACCTCACGATAAGCGTTCAGATGCTTAACCAATCGCGCCACGGAGGTCGTTCATACTACCACCAATAGATACACATCTGTCTTTGAAGCGGTTGTCAGTACATCACCCATCCGTTCGCAGCGGTATAAGGCACGCACGATAGGAAGTTGCTTTACGTAAGAACGTGTATTGCCGGGGTTTGAACCTAGGAACTGCGGTGAGGAAGTCCACGCGCTAATTGCACGCTGCGAATGCGCGCTGCGAGAATATAGAGGGAGCTAGTTCGTTTGTTTGAGTACGTTTATGATTTATATTCATTTATTACACTGTAACAATGTTTGCATAAAAAACGTAAAACAATTAATTCATGTCCAAAGAGTACAATGATCGTCATGAAAAATTGCAATGCTATAAAATAATGATAATAATATTTGGATATTATTACACCAATTTAACTAGCCCCTTGGTAAGTACATTTAAGACTTGTGTTAAGGGTACTAGTCAACGTATTTTTAAGAAATATGTACATATTATAATATACTGATAAATACATATATAATCAACAATCAGACTGGAAAGCGTAGTTCTGAACTCGGGATTCGAATCCGAGACCCCACGATTAGCGTTCAGATTAGTTAACCAATCGCCCCACGGAGGTCGTCAAATATAAATAATGATATTATAATATAATATAATAATATTAGCGATTGAGGGATTTTGTTAAGTTCATTTGATGATTAGGTGCTTAATTACTCTTACTGTTCTCTCTTTTCTGGCTGATTCTGACAGATCTCTTTTACCTCACTAATATTATTTAAACTCTCATGCATGCTCTTCTGTTCCGAAAGTTATGATTGAATATTGCGTGCGTAATATGTAAATACATGTATGTACAATCACATCCTTTCATGACATTTCCTTGGTCCCTTTTTAACATAAATATAATATGGATGGTAGAGTCGGACGGGGTAGGCCGCGTAGAACTTATACAGATCAAATTGGAGACATTCTTCTCATGACGGGTGACGTAACAGAAGAACAGAAGAGCATAAATGAGAAGGTTCTGATACATGGTCTTCTATTCTTTACGCTGCGTACACCCGCCTTAAGAAGAATGAACACTGAATTTTTGTATATTATTGAGCTAATCTCCAAAAGAAAGAAGCCAATACATCGCTTGACTAAACCCTACCTTCATAAGTATTAATGTAAATGTACGTATCACTACCTAGTCCCCAACTTGCAAGCAACCACACCCTTACAACTCCTTACGTAACAAAATGACGTCATCCTGTTACGTAACATTCGCGCAAGCGCAGAAGTGGCATCCTAAAATGGGTCAGTACATGTATTCACGCTTACTTCCTTAACGGGATAGGCAGAGATTATAAGGCCACCTTGAATGGATGACAAATCTTATTCTCAATTACCTTGTCATACATGCTCTTCTATTCTATGGGTAAACGTTATTAAGGGATTCATTGATATTTATTTTACAAGAAAACGAAGTCAAGAAAATCGCGTATATTTTATGGACAAAGAATTACCTTTGTGACAGGTTGCTAACCTATCGCCCAATACATTCTAGTTACCCCTAGTCCCTTAGTCGCCTCCTACGACATGTCAGGAAGAACGGCAGCTAGTTAGCATTCTTTTTACGTTCCAGACTAGACGGGATTTGGTATGAAATAAGATTTCATATTGCATTAGTCATCTATTATGACACATTGGGAAAAAGAGGGAATTATATACGTAAATTTATTTAGTATGCATGAGTTTATAACATAAATTGCAATACTACGGTGAGGGAAAACATCGTGAGGAAACCTAACTGTTCTCCGAACTGGTAAATTCAAAGCTTGTTAATGGGTATACGGTTTACCACCGGTCACATTGCGTACTGACTATCTGGTCAACACGTGGGTTCGAGATGTCCATGGAATTACTACCTTAGCAGCTGCGAAGATTGACAACTAAACTTCTGACTACCCCGAACGTGTTTTACTGTCGTAAACGTATGTATGTTTGTATGTACGTAAATTGAATGACTCAGCAACTTAACTTTGGGGTTGGAACTGCGGGGAAATGACGTCACGCATTCAAAATGGCGGCGATGACGTCATCGGGTTAATCCAACATATTTACGGGATGACTCATTGTGATGCATTGAGTATAATGTGACTATAGGCTTAATGGTGTATATCTTACATCCTTTAATCCCTTTCGGGGTGGACAGAACCTTGAAGACACGATAATAACACACAATATTTTATATCATGAATTGGGTTGTCATGTCATATGGAACATTGGTAATAGGTTGCTAACCTGTCGTCCAATAGATTCCATTTACCCGTAGTCCCTTATTCGCCCCCTGCGACTTGCCGGTAAGAATGGCAGCTAGTTAGCATTCTTCTTACGTCCCAGACTAGCATGGGACGTTTCTTTTTTTGTAATAAACAATAACTATTAAGTCTATAAAAAGGTAGGTACAAGTACGTATATAACAATCGTATCCTAAAACAGGACTATGTAAAAATATTTGAAACAAAAAGTGTAGATATTTTTTTTCTTTCATATAAATGTGTAAACTTTATGTTTTTTTGTCATATGTTTTTGTAACCCTACTTTACTCATATTAATTATGTCGGCTTTACATACATAGATATGTATTATGCTTAAAAGTACTACATTCAATGTAATCACCATGTTTCTTGCATCATCATGTTACTATAAATATAATCACCCTACAACTATTTATTTATTAACTAGAACTATATTACTAATAAAGATAATATTATGTAGCAACACTTATCTATATACATAGTATAAATATTATGTTTTTTAATTTAATAAACACTTTTAGTGATATATAGATATCAATAAAACAAATTATTACCAAAATAGAAAACAGGGATTTACGATTTATGCCTTTTTAGTGAAAAAAAAACAAAACAAACGCATTCACGACCATTAACCCTTGCGGGGTAGTCAGAGGTTCAGGTGTCCATCTCCGCAATTGCGAAGGAAGTAATTCTATGGCCACCTCGAACCCACGTGTTAACCAGATACTTAGTACTCAATGTGACAGGTGGTCAGCCATGTCGCCATTTACAAGCACTTAGTGAAATGAATATTTCGAATATTAATACATAGTGGCAAAAGATAAACACTCACAACCATTAACTTTTGCAGGGTATTCAGTGATTCGTGTGTTCATATATATAATTGCGAATTTAGTGATTCTATAGCCATCTCAAACCAACGTGTTGACCAGATAGTCAGTACTCAATGTTACAAATGGTAAACCGTGTCGCCATTTACAAACACTTACTATTACATGTTGCTAGAAACAGATTTCCATACAATATTTTCAAAAACAAACGTGTTCACGACCATTAACCCTGGCGAAGTAGTCAATGGTTCAGGTTTTCATCTCTTCAATCGTGGAAGTAGTCATTCTATAGCCAAATCGAAGCCACGTGTTGATCTAGTCAGTACTCAATATGACAGGTGGTAAACCGCGTCGCCATTTACAAACACCTAATAGATTTCCACAATATTTTCCTTCACAGTAATTACCCAGTTAGCGTTCTAAATAAGTGAATTCTCGGTAAATACCGAGCGTGTAGCAAAAAGGTCAGGCCATCCATCAACCCCAAATTAGATGACGTCAGAGATGGTCTCGAAAATTCTCCACTGATTGCACAATAAATATTTTGGTCTGTAGCCAAATAACGAGTAGTTACACTGACCTAAGGAGTAGTTGGGCGTCGATTCTCCTACTCAATTGTCGTTGAATTGTTGCGTTAATTGTTACGAGAATGTATGAGTTATTTTCAAAGACAATAAAGTTTATTTGTGACACATGCGTAAATAGGGTGTACAATTCTAATAATTAGTCATAGGTTGTCGCTTCTAACTTACAATAAAGTATTTCGATTAAAACCAAAATAACCTAAATTATCGCTATTAACTAGTTCTAACAATGTTGTTACAATGTTATTGTACTCTTTTATTCTTATTATTATATTTTAATCTGTACCTTAGAAAACATAATATATAATTAAATGATATAAAGGTGGTGGGTGTTTTATTTCATTCAGAGTGAATGGAAATTTTAAGGAATACTATTGTCTATTGTATCGTCGATCATTCTTAGTAATAATGTCAGAATTGATATGGTATTATGGTGACATATTTCTAGCAAATTGTCCACTATTATATATTTACACTTTGGTAGATGCTCGTACTTATAATTTTCACGACGTCCAATCTCTTTTGAGCGAATAGAACTTTGGAAACCTATTGTTTGACGCCACATTGCTAATTCGTAGATGACTATTACGTGATTTTGGTAACAGGTTCTTAAACCAAGAATACCCATTTATCTCTATCATATCTACTTAGTAAATAAAGGAAGAAAGACAGATAATTAGCATTCTTATTACATCAAAGTCTAACTCAACTGTTCTATGTAAATATTGTTACGAGAATCAACCTCTGAGGTTATTACACTATTTGTTGTTTTTTTTATCGATCTCCTTATTTTAAGAAAGCATTCTATATTTAAAATTGACGGAATTTAGTTCGTGTTTGATGTTTTATTTTGCGCCACCTATTTTTTAATGTTTGTAAATTTTCGCGATTTTTTTTTTTGGCTAGTTCCCTAAATAGAACAAAATAAGCGTTTGTATAAGCGGTGATGATAATCTTTATGTTTTAAAAGCATCGCATATTTAAGATATGATAAAGGGATGTCAATACATAAAAATGAAACTTACTTTTTATGTCATTTCGAACTCTATGACAACTTTTAGCTTTTCCATATTTTCCTAAAGCAAAAGCTAATTACTGTTATTGGTATTAATATTATTAGTATTAATTATTGAGTAACGTTGGCTCAAAATAAGTATATGTGACTTCTTAAGACACTTTTTGAAGTTTTTTGCGGTTTCAATGAGGCAACACGCTGTGACGAAACCTAACTACATAGGTATTTAATGGATAACGGACTAACTACTTTTACGTTGGGTACTAGATTACTTTCGCAATTATGATAATATTTTGAATTTATGACTCTAAAGTACCCCAAAATAAGTTTAAAAGCTATTACTAATATATTTCAAGCGAACCATATATGTAATTACAAAAAAATAGTTCTCCTAACACACCCCTAGATGTCGCTACCAGTATATCATCATAACACCAAAAGAGTAAGATTCGTCATCATATATGCAAAAATGATGTAAATGACCACGTTAGCCCTTGGCATGTTTCCCGATTGCGCAAATAAGGAGTGACCTCAGATCGGTCACAGGTTCGATACCCCGCACATGTTTAGAAGTGACGCTAATACGTGATACTGCTACGCAATAGCGTGATGATGAGAGATTTGAATAATCGGTTTTAGTGGCTCGTGGGATGAAGATTTTCCTAAATGATATCCAGTAGTCTATTTTCATTTTACGTAGGGCAAAGAACAGAAGAGCATGTATGAGAAGGTTAATGGGTGTGAGTGAAGCAAGAGATTTGTCAGGATCGTTTTACAAGACAAAAGTGATTAAAGATATTATTGATTTGTCCCGTGCTAGTCCGGGATGTAAAAGAATGCTAACTAGCTGCCGTTCTTGCTGGCATTTCGTAAAAGGTGTCTAAGTGAACTGACACTAAGAGTCTATATAATATCACAACCCCAATATTCATACTAATAAGTGTATAAGGAGATGTTTTCATGTCTCCAAGGTTCTATCCTACCTGAAAGGGACTAAAAGACGTGAATGTATGCATGTATCGTTATAGTGTTCTATACTCTTAACTACGTAGGGTGACGTTAGGAGTACCTATAACCGCCGAGTGTGTATGAGAAGATGTATAAGTGTCAATGAAGCGAAAGTGGTCTGTCAGCGGGACAAATGGGGATCCGTGATCGCTGCCTTTACCTCTACAGGGAATCAGGCGTGATGTGTATGTATGTATGTACTCTTAATGAATTGAATACTTATGTTTTAGACTGTCTTAGACCATTGACCGGGCTCGAATAACACAGGTCTTTGAACCAAACTAAATCAAACGTAGGTTGGGATCCTTCAGAGTTCAGAGTATTGGGTGTGCCTAAAAGTGAAAGCTTAGATACCTACCTGTTTTTAAATAATCCCGTGCTAGCTAGGACGTAAAAAGAATGACGTAAAAGTACCTATAACCGTCGTGTGTATGATGAGGTGTATGAGAGTCAATAAAGTATATGTGGTTTGTCAGGATCGGGACCGGTGGATCCGTGATCTCTGCGTACCCCTCTACAAAGAATCAGGCGTGATGTGTATGTATGTATGAGATTGATTATTTTCCTTTGACGTGCTATCAACTCAACTTATGGTACACTTTCCTAACATGGATTTAAACAATCAAAAGTATAAAAAAAAAACCTGTGCTAGTCTGGGACGTAAAAAGAATGATAACTAGCTGAAATTCTTCCCGGCATGTCGTAAGAGGCGACTAAGGGAATAGGGGTATATGGAATCTATTCAACGATAGGCTAGCAACCTGTCACTAATATTCCATATGACAACTGAACCCCGATTCAGGTATACTGGGGCTTAAATTTCATGTGGAGTATTGTTAATAAGTGACAAATAAAATGTTTTTCACGTCTCCAAGGTTCTGTCCACCGCGAAAGGGATTAAGGGACGTGAATGTATGTACGTATGCGAACGTTACCACGGTAATCACAGCATACCAACCCATACGAAAGTCCCTAACTAACACAGGACTGTCATTCAGTCGATTAAAGATTGTCAAGTAACTAAATAATATAATCATCAACATCACTATTATCATCAGCCTGTAGTAATCCACTGTTGGACGTAGGCCTCCCCCAAATGACGCCACTTCTCCCTGTCAGTGGCCGTTCGCAAAAATAAAATATTAAGGGTCAATGTCCTGTACCAAAAAGAATTGAAATAAAAATACCTTTAACAATGTTTATTATATCTTTTAATTATACTTTTACACGTTTATCAATAGTGTTATCGAGTAATTGGTGGCTATATTAGAACAGAGTGTCAATTATGAGTTACGAAAATATATTAATTATAAGACTGTTGGTTTTGTACGGGTTTGCTTGAACTTTTTTTTAAACATTAGTTATTAAATTAACTTATATATTTACGTATTTTTATTTGGAATATATGAGACATAGTAATTGCTTTATGTAATTATAATATGGGCTTTGAGAGTCTAATTTATGTATTTTCTATAATAGTCTTTTAATTACTTACTATGATATACCGGGAAAATCGACAATAATTGATTTCATCATAATAATATATACGAGTATTTTAAGATTGATATATTGATTGAATAGAAATTACAAATCACTACATAGTATAAAACAAAGTCTCTTTCTCTGTCCCTATGTCCCTCTGTTTGCTTAAATCTTTGAAACTACGCAACGGATTTTGATGCAGTTTTTTTTTAATAGATAGATTGATTCAAGAGGAAGGTTTATATGTATAATAACATCCATTAAATAGTGGAGTAGGCTATATATTTTATACCCGTGCGAAGCGGGAGCGGGTCGCTAGTATATACATATGTATATATTTACGTCCTTCAATCTCTTTCGGGGAGGAGAGAACTATGGAGATTTAGTATGACAGGTTGCGAACCGATCGCCCAATTGATTCTATTTACCCCTAATCCCATAGACGCTTTTAACGACATATATATGCCATATATATGCACGTATTTACAGACAAACAAACCGTGTTCACACTTATTCATATAGTGCTAACCGTCGCGTCGACTGTTTGAATCATGATAAGGCCACGTGACTTAAAAATTCGGAAACGATCGGCAAGCATCCATTGCGTAATATGTTAACGAACTCGTGGCCTTCGCAGTGGAAATTCAGACATGGGAAGGTAACTGTTGGTATTAGAACTATGACTAAAAGAGGCTTTAGTTAGTGCGTAATATGCATGACGTAGTATTGAAAATGGTATAACCCTTATATACATACATTGTACTGATTACCTGTAGAGGATCCCTATTTGTCCCGATCCTGGCATACCACTTTCGCTTCATTGACAGTCATACATCTTCTCACTCATTTCTTCACACTCGGCGGTTATAGGTTATAGGCGGCGGTACACCTAACGTCACCCTTTTTCAATATAGCGTCTATCTGATTGTTATATAGTATAAGTCATCGATATATCATATATGTAGTTATATTTTTAAGGCATAAATATGATAACCAAGAAGTACATACACTGTTAATTAATTGATGATTATTAGAAAAATAACATACTAGTAATTCGTATTACCTCACAGGATAATAACCTGCCTTCAAAATTGAACGATATAATGCTTAATACTTTTTAAGGCTTTTAAATTGTTTTAATTGAAAGTATAGTTAGAAGATTTCTTTTCAATACTATATCTTCTCTCAAATCTAGAATCTATTACTAGAAATTTGGTGGATAGACTATAAACTTAAGTTACTCTTAACGACATTGTAATCTTGAAATGAATCTAGCAATTCATATATTACTAATCTACACGAAGTCTTCACAAAACACAGTTGAAATATTTTTTAAATATAGTTACGATTGAGAATTGAAATTGACAAACAAATTTATAATCGCTGTATTTAAAAAAACAATTTATTACATTGTAGTTATAATTAAGTACATAATAAAAACAATAAATTATAATTACTGATTTCATTGTGGTTGTTTAAATGATTACTGACATACGGTACGTTACAATAACAATGTTATGACACAGGGTTATATTACCATCGCTATGTTTAACCAAATAGTCAGTTAACCAAATAGTCTGCAAAGGTGATGAACGTATTATCCCATTTCAAACACTGACTATTACCTATCACCACAATTAATCGACAATAATATTATATTTGTATGGATTTGGAAAATTACAACTGCTATTTATTTAGATTTAATTAGATTATGTAAATGAATGTTTATATAACAGTTTTTCTGTCTTTTACATTCTCTAAGGTAGTAATATGTATGGGTGTTCCATATATGGAGAAATGAGTATTACATTATATCTTTCCTTATAACCTGAGCATATATACTAAGATATATAGATATCACTGAAATGAAAAGTTCAACCAGGATTCATTACCAACCTTGTACATGCAAAAAGATGAATCTTGTACATCTTAAATAAATCACATTCCTTAATTCCTTTAGGGGTGGACAGAACCTTGGAAACACGATAATATCTCTTAGGTCATTCTTTAGCATAATATTCATTCGATAGGGTTGCGATGTTATATAGAACATTGATAGCAGGAGTACATATAACAGCCGAGTGTGTATGAGAAGATGTACGAGTGTCAATTAAGCGAAAGTGGTTTATCAGTGGGACAAATGGGAATCCGTGATCTCTGCCTCTACAGGTAATCAGGCGTGATGTGTATGTATGTATGATGGCAGGTGACTTTCTTCTAATCGCCTGTTACGACATGCCGGGAAGAACGGCAGCTAGTTAGCATTCTTTTTACGTCCCAGACTAGTACATAAAGCGAAGGGTTACCAACCTATCAAGCTGTGACCTACCAGGCTAGCATGAACCGAACAATAAGCTTCGATGAGATCATTACATAAATTCAGGCAAATAATTATGATGTTTTGAATGGAGCGGTCGTTGCCTCAAGGTGAATGAACCGCGCAGGCCAATATTGGGAGATTAGCGGTGACGTCGATCCACATGTCTCTTTATATATATATGTATGTATGTATATGTCCTGTGCTAATCTGGGACGTAAGAAATGCTAACTAGCTGCTGTGCTTCCCGGGTTGTCGTAGGAAGCGACTAAGGAACTAAAAAGATTCTATTGTGTGTTGGGCTAGCATCCTGTGAGTAATGTTCCATTATGAAATTGCAAGTTATAGAAGAGTGCTAAAATTACCTAAAAGAGGTCTCCGAGTTTATGTCCACCTCCAAATGATTAAAGGAAGTTAATGTATGTTCATATAGAACGTAAGTCCTATGATTCCTTTAAATAGGGTCCCATAGAAAACATGATCAACATGATCACCTATAGTGTCACTATCAAGACAAGTTAACACTTGAAAAATATCTAGAAAAATTCCTTTCCTTTTACTCTCAGTCCCTTAGTCGACTCCTACAATATATACAATAACATATACAATATATACCGGGAAAAACGGGCAGCTATTAAGCATTTTTCAGCCGCGTTTCAGTAATAATCCACTTCCACACCCTACATTACGTTACTGTTGCAATATAGGCTATATGAGTTTCAATGGAACGAAACTGTGTTTTAGGATCGGGACAGATGGGTATCTGTGCCTACCCCTCTATAGGGAAACGGGCGTATTATATGTATGATGCAATACTATGCCATTTTACAGATTGCTTGCGCATGAATCAATAGATACCATTTTTCAGACTGAATTCTGAAACTGATTCTTATAAAACATTCTTATTAAATAAAAATATTTTCATTTCTTTCAATAAATCTATAGTTGACTAAGATAAGATGAGATCTTCTTTATGATCTAAAATAACTTAGGGCTAAAATTACAATTGTTAAACTGTTATATTATAACGTAAGACATCGCAACTGTTAAAACTTTATTTTTGATTATTCTGAAAAACTAAGCCACTCAAAGGCCACATTCTACTAAGTATCTAGCATAAATTCATCAGTACAGACTATTACCTATTCAGAGGGATAGGTTCCTGACAGTTCCCTTATTAGATAAATACATTTAATCACGACTCTATGTCCCTAATAGGATAGGCAGAGACTATCGATCGCCACCTGGAACGATCTTATTCTCTTTTTCTTCACTCACACGCTTTAACCTTTTCATACATGCTCTTCTGTTCTTCACACTACGTACACCCTTATTATATTATTTCGTAAATTAGAATATTTTCATTCGGTTACATTTAAATTATGTCCAAAAACACTTATTAACTTGATCAACACTGATCAATACTTCTATTACGTTGTCTTGTATCTTTATTGCACAATATTTTTTACGATTACAATATGATAATCAATACTACGACCTATCTGTATATGCAGTCTACGCATGACGTCATTGTTTTTAGTATTGTCTGAATGTCTAGAATTTTGTGGTATCGTTGAGAAGTTTCTCTAGTATGTACTATGTTATTAAACTATGGTACTAACACTGAAAATTCGATTTTAACAAACTAGAAATATAGTTTGTGCATTTAAATATAGATTATCAAATATTATATAAATTAAATCACTTATTCCAATACAGTATAATAAAAACAGTTTTAATGAAACTAAAACAAAGAATTTTTCGACCCATGCGGATCTGGGACCAAGTAAAACGTAATCAACCTTTTCTTCAATACGTAATATATTAAGAAAAGTGAGGTAACAATAATTTGTTGCTAGCTTGAGAGTTTAGGAAACCTATGGTTTTATATAGCCCTTTATCTATGTATCCAATGCCTTTACAACCTATTTATATATCTATGTATCTGCCTATAAACAGAATAAAAACTACATATCCAATACATTTATTTTCACCAAAACTTTCCCTCTTAAAACCTGCGAAACATTCCTTTGTGTGCTATCCAGTCTATCGGGCGTTGACCCCCGCTGGCTTGCGATTCGGGGGTGGCGAGAGGTCACCCCAGGCTGGTCGGGAGCGCCCAATTGCGCAATACCTATCTCGTATTAGAAGGTCAATCAACCGCCGAAATTTCGCAGTTCAACAGCCTACGCACACAAAGCGACTGTATTCGTATTTACGTACGTGTAACGTTAGAGGGTGCCAATGTGTGTATGAGTACAAAGATTGATAAACTCTTTGCGTGACGCGCTGTTTTTCGTTTCGTAATTAGGAAAATGTTTCAGGAAGTTCGCGTTTCCGAGTTTCGGGTATAGGTGGCGGTAGGTAGGTTTTTGGGAGGTGTGCAATGTAACTAGCTGGCAAAATAAAATGGTATTGGAAAATAAAGAATTATATTTTAAATCCTAGGAAAATATTATTATTTATATAATTTATGTTAGTTATAATGAACACTAATGTAATCTACATAAACATATTGTTCCGTTCAAGATGTTAGATACAATATGATTAATTTTTATGTAACATAATATTGCTGAAACATTTACTTTTTTCGATTAACAGATGTCGTTAAGAGTATTTCTTTTATTGTTTCAATTATATTTTCATATACATATATTGTTGACTATCTACTATTATTCATAATGGCATTCGTAGTAGAAACACAACACCTTCACATACATACATATACAATGACGTTCTTTAATCCCTATCGGGGTGGACAGAGCCTTTTGAGTATCAGAAGTAATTTATATAAAATACTAGCGACCCGCTTCGGATTCGCACTTCTGGCTATTTAATGGATGTTATTATACATATAAACCTTCCTCTTGAATTACTCTATTTATTAAAAAACCGCATCAAAATCCGTTGCGTAGTTTCAAAGATTTAAGCATACAAAGGGACATAGGGACAAAGAAAGCGACTTCGTTTTATACTATGTAGTGATGATGATTAGTGACAGATGATTAGCCTATTGTCTAATAGATACATTATATAAGTTAGACCTAGTCCCTTAGTCACTTCCTACCACTACTAACTGCAACTTTACATCATCCTATATCCTTTTACCCAACGCTTGATCTCCCAAAGGGGTAAGCAGGGTCATTGAATTCAAATTTTCCTGCGCACTTTTCTATGGCCGCGGTCGTTAACCGCAAGGTCGATAGCAAGGTCGCTGCCTCTAGAGATATTGAACTTTGGGGATCTGGCGGGCACGCACGTGATCAATGGCGTAAACATATACGTATATTCACGATCTTCAGTCCCTTATGGGTAGACAGAACCTTGAAGATATAATAATCACTACATAGTATAAAATAAACCGCTACTAGACCGGTTCTTTATAACCTAATACCTAAGCCATACGTGCTGATGCACTAAATATGCCATCTATATTCCTAGATTCACACCTACATTCTTTTCCGCGAAAAGGCATTGCGAAAACTGCGTTACAAAACTACGGAAATAGAGTTAACTAGCTGCCGTTCTTTATGATTTAACGGACTGGTAATGACATACCATTTGATATCACTACATAGTATAAAACAAAGTCACTTTCTCTGTCCCTATGTCCCTTTGTATGCTTAAATATTTGAAACTTCGCAACGGATTTTGATGCGGTTTTTTTAATATATAGAGTGATTCAAGAGGAAGGTTTATATGTATAATAACCTCCATTAAATAGTGGAGTGGGCTATATATTTTATAGCCGTACGAAGCCGGAGCGGGTCACTAGTATCTTTTTAGCATGAATTGGAGGTGTGTTTAATGGAACATAGGTGACTGGTTGCTAACCCATCGCCCAATAGATTCCATTGACCCCTAGTCCCTTAGTCGCCTCCTACGACATGCCGGGAAGAATAGAGATTAGCACGAGATACAAGTTAATGACTGTTAAGACTTGTGGGTAGGCAGAGCTTAAGTATCCAATATCAAAAGAGCTTTATTATGGTCTTTGGACATTTGGAACATATGGTGTTCTGATCAGTACCCAACGTGATAGATGGTAAGCCATATCACCGTAATATTGACTTTTACCTGTTTGGGGAACAGGTAGGTTTCCTCACGATGTTTTCCCTCACCGTAGTATTCGGTGCATTTCGTTATTGTAATTTTATAGTTTAAACATACATAGAAGAAGTAAATCTTTTCCATTGGTACGTGTACGGGGTTTGAACCCTGAACCCAAATACAGAATCATATTACAGAATAAAACATATTTCCTACCCTACCTATAACTGCCGAGTGTGTTTGAGGAGGTGTATGAGTGTCAATAAAGCGAAAGTGGTTTGTCAGTGGGACAGATGGGGATCCGAGATCTCTGCCTACCCCTCTACAGGGAATCGGGCGTGATGTGTATGATATGTATGTATGTAATCCAGTACTATTTTGACTATACGCTCTTGGTTTTATTTTTTAATAAACAACAGAAGAGCATGGAAATTAACTCTTCAGCCGGGTGTGTTTTACTGACGTCAATACAATAACATTTAGTTGGTTCTTGTTAATTTGGGACTTGAAGAATATGTAATCATCTGTCTTTCTACTAGATTTTTATTATTTTTGCCCAATAAGTTGGTTATTTTCACTTATATAGCTAAATTTAATAAACCATTTTATCCAAGATTTAATTAAATGACAGAAAATACATACATATACATTCACGTTCTTTAATCCCTTTCGGGGTGGACAGAACCTTGGAGACATCAAACATTTCCTTGGTCACTTATTAGCATGACGGAATGTGATGTCATATGGAACATTGGCGACAGGTGGCTAGCCCATCGCCCAATAGATTCCATTTACCCTAGTCCCTTAGTCGCCTCCTACATATGGGAAGAAAGGCAGCTAGTTAGCATTCTTTTTACGTCACAGACTAACCCGTATATATTAGTATGTATTTATAAACGTGTTTTTTACACAAACAATTAATTTACGCGTCGCCATGTAAACAAATGAATGAACAGAAAATTCAATGACGTCACCCACGTGACTTATATGTTGAATATGCTAATAGAATATTACGAACGGGTCATTGTGCTGTCCTAGTTTGGGACTAAAATTGTGTAATTAGCTGCCTTTTTTTAGGTATGTAGTTAGAAATAATTTGTGTATATTAATGACATATTTTTTTATAATTTTTTTCTTACTCAACAAGTGATTTTATTATCCTTTTGTTGAATAAAAAGATTTTCATTTCAATATTGAGTTTTTTTATGTATACTAAATTATGAGATTTTTTTTTGTTATTTTAATTATTTCTTAACTTTTAGTTAGCATTATTATGATAATGATAATGTAAGTGGAGCTTTTTTGTAGGTACTTTTAGTTTCCATCTTTCCTTATTTATATCGATTAAGGATTCTAAACGTCAATTGTATTAATACAGACACCATGTTAAGTCTAATTTTATAAAGAAAGAAAAAACGTAACAAATTTACTAAAATTGACAAAAATTCATATCTTATAGACCTTATATATCCTTATATACCCCTAGTCTCTTAGTCACTTCTTTCCATATACAAACAAAACTCCCTGTTCTCCCTCACCCCTAGTAAAATCAAAAAAAACAAACGCATTCACGACCATTAAACCTTGCGGGGTAGTCAGAGGTTCAGGTGTCCATCTCCGCAATTGCAAAGGTAGTAATTCTATGGACACCTTGAGAACCCACGTATTAACCAGATAGTCAGTACTCAATGTGACAGGTGGTCAGCCATGTCGCCAATTACAAGCAAACCCCTTGTAACTTAGTAATTTTCCACTTCATCGTCCTGCCCACCTCCTAAGGTTATTACCACCAATCTCTGCACATCGATGTGAACAAACTCGATTCGAGTCATCGCAATGCCCTTGAGAAACAACTGAGCAAATAATCGATTACGTACGATGCTTTACGTAAATCGATACTGTCATATTGACTGTGCCAAACCAAAGCCTAGTTAGCGCCATTTTGTTTTCAATATTTTTTTTCGATTTTTCCTAATTTAATAATAAATAATAATAAATTAGGACACTATTACACCAATGGAACTAGCCCCTTGGTAAGTTCATTTAAGCATTATTAAGGGTACTAGTCAACGTAAATTTAAGAACTATACTTATTATACATAGATAAATACATATATAGTATATAATCAAAAACCAGATTTGAAAGCAGAAGACAAGCGTAGTTCTTAATTCTGCCTCCATTGGGAATCGATCCCTAACCTCACTATTAGCGTTAAGGTTAACTTAAGTTGCTCTTACTAGGTTTTAGTTTAGTACATATAAAAGCTAACTAGCTGCCGTTCTTGCATGTTGAAGAAGGCAACTAAGGTGTTGATGCAATACGTTGATTGGGTAGTCACTTTTTGACCAATACACTCATAGGTGTGAAGATTAATATGAAATTTAAGGTATAGGTTTGCTAGTCCTTCGTCGAGTCAATTTCTGTTTTAAACCTATTATGAACTGTATATCAGTATCATTTCATTTGTTTATATATTTGAGGTTCTGTCCATCCTCAAGAGTATTCTTCTACATATATATTAAGTAGTGTTTATTAAGATTAAATCGTTAAAGACTATTAGGTAAAATAAAACTTTTGACAGGTCAGAGAATTTCAAGACAATGATTGCGATAATTTCTGACTATCCCAAAAGGTATTTCAGTCGTGACGCTAATATAAGTTATAAGAAACAGAAACATTAAACGCCACCCTTATTTTCGTCGAAGTCTGAAAGGGTGAAAGGAGGTTACCAACCTTTTTTCGGGTGCGCCTCTTTGCGAGTTTAACGACCTCATTGGTGGCGTGTAATTGGAAAAAAAAAACTGACACGGGCGGGAAAATTTATGACATTTCGATTACGTCAGATGCTTTGATAATAAATTGTTATTATATATACATTATATATTTACATCTTTTAACTTATTTTGAGGTGGACAGGCCTAAAAGACGCTATAATATCTCCTAGGTCACTTTTTAGCATGAATATTGGGGTTGTGTTGTCATATTACACATTGGTACCGGGTATATCGACAATTCCATTTACCCCTAGTCCCTTAGTCGCCTCCTAAGATATGACGGGAAGAACGGCAGCTAGTTAACATTCTTTTTACTTCCCAGACTAGCAAGGAACTAACTAATACTCCAGGGTCACTTTTTAGTGTGAATATTGTGGTTGTGATGTTATTAAAAATTGATTAATATAGAATATTGTTTTCAGGTTGCGAACCCAATGGATTTAGATATTTCTTGAATTGTGAAGGATGCCATAGTGAAAAATATCATTGATATAATTTCCAAATGATGTTGTTATAATCTATTGAAGTCTTTTAGCATGAAATCATTGAAAATATATAGTAAGTTTACCATTTACAATAATATGAAAAACTAACATCACATCCCAATTGTACAATAAATTCATAATATCTTTGCAACTATTATTCCTTTCAAAGTAAACAGACTTACGACGAGTACAACTAAGTTCTTAAGATACATTGCTACAGTTCAATAGACAAAAACATGTAAGGTTAAGTACCGACTTAATTTTTTTTGCCTAAATAAATAGTTTAAAGAGATTACTAGAGGTAGATAAACTGAGATAATATATAGTAAAAATAGACAATACAATTACATACATACATACTATGTATAGCACCAAATATATCTATATACATGATTAATAATAATAATCATGAGTATAAATCGCGAATCTCTTAAAACTATAAATATATCTATATAGGTAGATATACCATACTGAATGTATATATTCACGACCTTTAATCCCTTTCGGAGTGAACAGAACCTTGAAGACATGAAATTTTGGTCACTTTTCAGCATGAATATTGGAATATTGGTGACAGGTTATTAACCCATCGCCCAATAGATTCTATTTACATCTAGTACCTTAGTCGCCTTCTACGACATGTCGGGAAGAACGGCAGCTAGTTAGCATTCTTTTTACGTCCCAAACTAACACTGTAGAGTAATTAGTATTACAGGTACATGACCTGGGGTCAAAAATGTCAGAAATTCAGGCTAACCCCCTAGTGTTTGGGTACATTAACTCCTAATTCGAGGTCATAGTAATCATTGACCAATGTTGAGACGGATTTTAATGAAATGGAACTACATAGCTACATTTGTTCTCGATAAAAATTATGTAGTTTTGTTAAATGAACATACTTAAAGATCTCGCCCATTTCCCTATATAGGGGTAGGCAGAGATCACAAAGAAAGAGCTGACCCGATCCTGACTCTTTTCCCTTCATTGACACGCACACACTCGGCGGTTATAAGTACTTCTAACGTCACCTTTTCTTATTAAGAGATATAATATGTGAATACTACGGTGAGACAAAACATCGTAAGGAAACCTACCTTTTCCCCGAACAGGTAATAGTTAAGTAGTGTTGTAAATGGCCACATGGCTGACCACCTGTCACATTGAGTACTGACTATCTGGTCAACACGTGGGTTCGAGGTGTCCATAGAATTACTACCTTCGCAATTGCGGAGATGGAAACCTAAACCTCTGACTACCCCGCAAGGGTTAATGGTCGTGAACGCGTTTGTCTTTCTATGTAATATAATATGATAAAATATCTTCTAACACATCATCACTACATAGTATAAAACAAAGTCGCTTTCTCTGTCCCTATGTCCCTTTGCATGCTTAAATCTTTAAAACTACGCAACGGATTTTGATGCGATTTTTTTAATAGATAGAGTGATTCAAGAGGAAGGTTTATATGTATAATAATATCCATTAAATAGTGGAGTAAGCTATATATTTTATACCCGTGCGAAGCCGGAGCGGGTCACTAGTAAGTTATATAAGTAAACTGCTATTTATTCTTAAGATAAAGTAACATGAAATTTACTCCTAAATTAACTGGATACCACCTCACCTAAACATACATACATACACATCACGCCTGATTCCCTGTAGAGGGGTAGGCAGAGATCACGGATCCCCATTTGTCCCGATCCTGACAGACCACTTTCGCTTCATTGACACTCATACATCTTCTCATACACTCTCGGCGGTTATAGGTACTCCTAACGTCACCTTTTTTCAATATAGCGTCTATCTGACTATGTCTTATTAGGTCGACCCCTACGTAACCGCCCATCCACTTCACTCATATATTATATTCCTTTTGACATCTATTATCATTCATCCGCATAACATGTCCAAACTGAAGCATGCCCTTTTCAATCTTTGTCACTACATCTTCTTTATATAAGAAAACTGCTATTTATTCTTAAGATAAAGTAACATGAAATTTACTCCTATATTAACTGGATACCACCTCACCTAAAGTTACATACGATAGATTCAATATAATACCATACCTAAACATCCCACAATTAACTGAAAATACCACTTTATAGGCAGTTGGGCCAGTGGGCTAGATTCGGGGTTCCGGGTTCAGTTCCCAGTCAGTGACACGAAAAACTACGAGGCAACGACCAACAATCGGAACTAGATTTAAGGCGCTGATAATAAGAAGTTTGGTTACGTTTTTGTAGATACTCATAGGTTGATATTTTTTTTTAGGTATACACACGTTGTTGTAGTTTTTTGTAATATGTAGTGGTGGTTAGGTTGTGTTTTGTATACATACATAAATATAGTATAGTAGAGATGTAATAATATAATTATATTGTAAAAAATTATGCATAAAAAAATCTATATAAATTATTACAATATATAAAATAACATAAATATATCTTAATAACCAAAAATTAATACTGATAATACATTGGTACTTACAATACTTGCCATTAAAATGATTAAATTTTAGATTTCGGCTTTATATACTAGTAATAAGAACGAACTAAAACAAAATATTTTTGATATTAGCATCGATCGCATCGATATAAATATCAATAATCAAGGAGTACCTATATCAGTTTTGACACTGCACTGACTACCTATACCCAAAGTTATATTTATGTAGGTTCGAGGTATCCATGGAATTGCGGAGGAACACCTGAACTTATGACTATCCCGCAAGTGTTAATGGTCGTGAACGCATTTGTATTTGCCTTTTTTATATATTATTTTCACGCTTTTCCCTTAAAATAACCTAAAAAATTTTGTCGCAAATCATAATACTGTAGTATTATATTATCTGTGGCATGGGCCTTAAAGAGAAAACCGTCGTGGCAATGTGAAAGACGTAATCGTGTGCCCAATAGCGTGTCTGCAATGGGCAGCGTGCGTCAGTCAGTCAGTAGACATCACGGTGGGATAGTTGTAAATGGTAGGCAGTGGATTGGGTTAGATAAATACTACTGTACACGAGTCTTATAAGTAGGATTAGCCTTTTTTTGTAAATACATACATACATACACATCACGCCTGATTCCCTGTAGAGGGGTAGGCAGAAATCACGGATCCCCATTTGTCTCGATCCTGACAGACCACTTTCGCTTCATTGACATTCATACATCCTCTCATACACTCTCGGCGGTTATAGGTAAATTTTTAGAAGATACTCGTAATATAGTTTTTACCTATAGCATAGCAATGTTATAACTAGTAACGTAACATTATGGAAAGAAGTATTAGGAGTGACAGTATTTGAATGGATGACTATTTAAATTTGGATAGTGTATACAAGAATCATCAAATAATATTAAAATGCACACAAAAAATACTGTATTGTCACAGATAATATAATGGTATTGTATACCAGAATAATACAGTGCCAACCCAAACCTAACCTTCGGAGCACGTTTAGCTATATTTAGGCGTTGATTTCAGTATTTTTGATGTGCATTTAATTATGTTCCTTTATTAATTATGATTATCTTGTTATACATATTTTGTAGTTCTTTTTGAAAATTATAAGCTAGTTACAATATTGTATTTTTAACTTTATTAATTGTACTTTATATTAGTTTCTAACATAGTTGTAACCATGTTTCATTTCGTCATTAATAATTGGAAACATAGGGGATGAAAGTATAGGCATGGTTGACTATTTAAATTTGTATTAGAGGCATTCAAAATCAACAATATAAATGGTGATAGACTCAATAGTCATTGGTAGAATACTATGAATCTACCAGGTGACCTATCGTATATAGTGGGAAAAAGTTTACCCTAAGGCTTATTCTTTAGGCTAGGAGATAGTTAGATCCTGTATCCATATTACTTTATAAGCAGATAATTAAGTGAAAATTAGGAGCTGATACTCGTATATGCAACATATTATATATGACAGAAATGGACACTCGAACTTCTGACCACAACGCAACAATTATGTTAAGAGAAGTGTTTACCTATTACATCTCTACTATCTATGAGGAAGTAGGTATATGGATAAATGGGAATACTAATCTCTACCAATCCCTAGTAGGAAAACAGGCGTGATATAAATCTATAAACTCATTAAGAGACGAACAGATGATGTATTTTTATTTATTCCCGTCTTGAGGCAAGGGGCACGAGACATGCGTCCGGCCTTGACGCCTCTTTGGTGCGCCTATTTGGTATTCTGGTCCTGCACCGGACTGGAAGGGTGTGGAGAGGATTTCGATGTTAATTTTGTGACATTCAAGTCTGGACTTCCCAACGGCATAGATAGAGATTATCGATCGCCAACTTGCACAATCCTGACAAATCTCAAGAGAAGAGAGAGATTCACTCACCAGTAGCCTTCCCATATATGCTTTTCTGTTCTTCATGATTTCATTTATCATATTTAATACACTCTGATAAGGTCACTGTTCTCGATGATAGCATTGATCATATTGAATGCTATGGGATCTTATTAACATAACAGACTTGCACATCTGGAGGGAGTGTCACAAATGCTGTCAAACATTAAAATGAATGTTATAAGAGGTTTATAATAGACCGTGTGTAATAGAAGGTAATTTGGTATCAACCTGAAAACAATCATTAAGAAATGTTAAAAATGATCAATAATATTTAATGTATCTGAGGCTGAGATAATCTAAATATGGGATAGGATAATGTGAGATACATATCATACGCTTCACGACTTGTGTATACACACTCCCTTTTTATTGTGGCAGGGTAGTCAGAGGTTTCAGTGCCCATCTCCGAAATTTTGAAGGCATGTTATGTATGGGTCACTCCAAGCCAGCGTTTGACTAGATAGACAGTACCCAGCGTGATAGTGAACCGTATCGCCGTATATAGGCACTGACTATTACCTATCCCTATACCCTCACGATGCATTCCCTCACTTTAGTATACGATACATATTGCAAATGTAGTTTTATTACGAAAATGTATGTACATAGGAATTCATTTCCATTGATACATGCTGAAGCGGTATTTGAACCCTGTACCTACTGATTCAGACTCAAGCCACAAACAACTGATCTACACCAAATTTACATTTACAAATATTTGTATGTTTAACATAAATATATCTCTGAGCCTACTCCATAGCCCTCTGTAACCCTGTCCTTGGCGCGGTGCATTGCGGCAGGTCGCGCACTCGGCGCCAATCGCCATCTTGGATTACATTCGTATGAGGATGTAATATTCGCCCCTTGCTAGCTGGGACGTAAAAGAATGCTAACTAGCTGCCGTTCTTTCCAGTTGTAAGAGGTAAATGGAATATATTGGGCGATGTAGCAACTTGTAACCAATGTTCTATGTGATATCACGATAAGTATCTATATTTCTGAATAACCCTAGAAAATATTATATTGTAGCGATATATGTTCCGTGTTATTCTGGGGTTAAAAGAATGATAACTAGCTGCCGTTCTTCCCGGCATGTTTTAACTAAGGGACTAGGAGTACATATATGGAATCAGTTGGGTGATATAGCAACTTGTAACCAATGTTCCATATGACATCACCTCAATATTTGAGCTCAAAAGTGATCTAGGAGATATTATTTTTTGTCCACCCGGAGAAGGATTAAAGGACGTGAATGTATATAACATGTTTACTACATATTAGCCCATATTATTATGAATAATATAGATTATCATGAAATAAAGTGTCAGAACATAATGTGGGAGCTGGTATTTCATGTATTCATAAAGAGAAACTGTTTCAAAGAATAGATAGCTTTCCTCTCGTTGTTTACCCTCAAAGTTAAATTATTTGTTCGTATCTAGGATAATAACAAAGATGTATTATACGAATCACTCCCGTTTCCCTATACCTAGAAGGTAGACCGAGATCATGGATCTGTCATGATCATGACTGAGTCACTTTTGCTCTTTCTTCCTTTCTCTCTTCATACATACGCGGCGGATATAGGTACTTCTAACATCATTCACTTTTTTCATAGATACAAACATACACTTATGTCTTATCCCTTTGTATGGGTGATGTGTTGGCAATCAAATGGAATATTGGTATCAAGTCATAGTCTAGTTTAATACTAGTTTTTAGTATTCTTAAATCCACAGTAGTAAAGTATACATATAAAGTATCCATAAGTACCAACAAGAAACTATATATACTACAAATACTAGATGTATACATACATTTAACAAAAACAATATACCCAATTACAAAGCACGAGTATATACCGACAAGTATTCATTTTCTTCTCATTTCAACCGGTAATCCCGTCTTATCCGTGTTTATATGTAAATGTATATGTTTGTATGTGTGTATGTAGCTTGCAACTGACCACGACAACTATTCCTTTTACAGTCATCAATTTGTGTACAAAAGGACGCCAAAAGTGGTATTGCGAGGCAGTTGTGCATGCGTTTATTCTTGGTAATATTATATAAGGTTCCGTACTTTCGAGATATGACAATAACCTGCTTACCTTACAGAATAAATAAATAGTTAGAACTATGACACCATTTTTTTAAAACTTGGTATGACGCTGTTCAAAACGGTAAAATACATAAATATATTCACGCCTTTATTTACCTAACTGGATAGGCAAAGACTATCGATCGATTCTGGAAAAACGATTCTGACAAATCTATCTTGCTTCACTCACCCATACCCTTTTCATACATGCTCTTCATGCTAAAATTTTATACGTGGATACTCAAATTTTAAATCTTACATGTTTTTTTATTGTTTCAATGAATATTGTTATAAATTAATTTTTTGATCATTTTTTCAAGATTTTAGTAGTTCTATTTTTAGTTATTCCTGTATTTTGCCTTAGATTTATTAACTTCATTATTAAATAATTAGTTTTACTATCGTATTAGGTGCAAACCTGCAAGGATTATAAATAAATATTTCATACAAATTTTCATATACGGTCCAACATTACTTAACCCTTTACTTCTCCATCTCATTTCCCGTAGCTTGACCAACCCAACCCTAAACCTTGAGTGGCCGAGAGCGTCCTTGCTCAACCAGGAAATCTCAAATACCATCGACCCCTCAATGCCACCGAAATACCACCAGTCCTCACCACTTGTTGTACCTGTGCCTTAATTAAACCACATGCTTACTTATACATACTCATATGTAAGAACTGTTTTCCTACTTGAGTGACTTGGACTACACAGTCAATTGAACATCACTGAATTTCTCTGTAAAAGAAACGAAATTTTATATTTTGTTCCTTTCGCCGTTGAAACTCTCGGCTCTTGGGGGGACGCAGCCCACGAGGTCATAAGGGATCTTGCCCATCGCCTGCAAGAGTCCAGTGGGGATCGCAGGGCTGGTAGCTAACTTCGTCAGAGAATTAGTCTGGCTATTCAGAGGGGGAACGCTGCCAGCGTATTGGGCACTCTGCGCTCCAACGACAGTGACAATATTTTAGATATATTTAATTTATAGATAAATTATTTTAATTAGTTTTAAGTTTGTAAATATTTTGTTAATTTATTGTAAAGATTCTATTGTTAAAATGTATTATAATGAATAACATTTTATGTTATTAACTTAATGTCGAATCCTACATGAGTAATAGCTGTATTAACAAAAACAGAGGAAATTATCATATATATTCAATTATTTGCTGACTCATGTCATACACTTTTATAGGTTTTAATTCACCATAGGTCACGCCTCAACTCATTTACGCTATAATATGCATAGTGGCATGGTCACTTTAACCCATAGTTCCTCAAACTTCCCGAAAAGAAATGCATTTACATTGCCCCCAATCGTGACGCAGGCTTAAGAATGCAACCATTAAACCGAAGAGCTAATGCCATATAAGGCGACTCATTAAAGAGTACTGGAATTTCCATTTTGCATACTGGCTGCACTCTTGTTTCTTTTTTGATCGGGTTATAGTTTCCTTTGTGTGCTCTGTTGGTTTGGGATTTGGGGTTTTGTAATCAGCTGCTTTGTGTCGTGTAATAGAGGACTAAGCAATATATATGTATAATATGGACGCGAGAACAGTATATACATAACAAAAAAACAATCGCATTCACGACCATTAATCCTTGCGGGGTAGTCAGAGGTTCAGGTTTCCATCTCCGCAATTGAGAAGGTTGTAATTCTATGGCCACCTCGAACCCACGTGTTAACCAGATAGTCAGTACTCAATGTGACAGGTGGGCAGCCATGTAGCCATTTACAAGCACTAACTATTACCTGTTCGACGAACAGGTAGCTTTCCTCACGATGTTTTCCCTCACCGTATAATTCGATGTATTTCGTAAATCTGTTTTTATTACGAAAATCTACATAGAAATTCATTAAACTTCATTTCCATTGGTATACATGCTCAAGCGGGATTTGAACCCTGTACCCACTGATACAGAGCCAAGCCCCAAACAACTGAGTTACGTCGAATTCCTGAAAGTAATGTACTCGTACCACCGAAAAGAAACGCACATAGTTACTACCTTCCAAATCCCTTCAACCAATCCGTTGATCATGCAATAACAAGACAGCGATGGGCTAGCAAGTGCGACCGTGAACCTCTGCGGGTTAAATTTACATTCAATACGTCATCCCAACCAGTCGGTGGAGTAATTGACAGATGGGAAAAATTGGTCTCATTTCGGAGTATGGAAGAAAGAATAGCGTAGTTTAGAAGGATTATATAAATGTACTGATTGTGATTGATGTGATGTCACATGGAACGTACGTGTCAAGTTAGCCATCGCAAAATAGATTCCTTGTTGCCCTAGTCTCTTAGTCGCCTCCTACGACAATGTACATCGTCATCGTAATAAAAATACATTTACGAAATGCGTCGAATACTACAGTGAGGGAAAACTTCGTGAGGAAACCTACCCGTTCCCCGAACAGGCGACATGGCTTACCACCTGTCACATTGAGTACTGACTGTTTAATCAACACGTGGGTTCGAGGTGGCTATAGATTGACTACCTCCGCATTGCGGAGATGGACACCTAAACCTCTAACTACCCCGCAAGGGTCGTGAACGCGTTGTCTTATGTAAATAGTTTGTGTTTACGAAATATTGTGGAACAAGATACTGTATCGTTTTGTTACTCGTATTAGAACCCTGTTAGCATTTTTACCCAGTGGTTTACTGAATCAAACTATATAAATACATGTACATCATACCTGTTTCTCTAGAGGGGTAGACAAATATCTCTGGTTCTTATGATAATTTTGTCTTGATCATGAACAATCAGTATTTTTTCGATATATATATCCCATCTTCCCTAATACTCTTTGCCAGTAGGAGGGAGATATGAACTGGTGTGAAGGTCACTGCATGCAATGGACTGGCAACCGCGATGCGTAATCGGCGCAGCATGCAGCCAACAAAGAGGACGCCGGAAACGAATCATGGGTAACACAAGTCTCTGACTACCTTGGGATGTGATTTTGGTCTTGAATGTAGTCTTGTTTTATTAAAGATGATTATTGTTTTGTTTGTACTAGTTTGTTACAAAATGTCTTATTTATTTGCGTAATTATTGATATTTAGCTCTTGAAACTACTTTAGTAATTAATTTCAGTCTTTCATTGTGCTACCTTGAAAGTATGATAGGTATCAGTAAGTTCTAAATAGGCTTAGACTAAAAAATGAAAACACTCATTTCCCTAATTTCTTCGAACAATACATTTAAAAATGGAATATAGCTCCAAACTAATGTCCAAACCTAAGAGAACGACAGAAATATTATAATACATACATACACATCACGCCTGGTTCCCTGTAGAGGGGTAGGCAGAGATCACGTATCCCTATTTGTTCCGATCCTGACAGACCACTTTCGCTTCATTGACATTCATACATCTTCTCATACACTCGACGGTTTTTTCAATATAGCGTCTATCTGACTGTTATATGTCTTATTATATTAAACGTATATAATACACAACTCTTAAACTTACTAGCTTTACGAATGACAAGCTTTCTGAATAGTCCTTTTTCATTAGCTTCAACGTCCTGTCCACCCCGTACAAATCCCAAAGAAAGTAAACGTGTCGGTGAGTCACGGATCGATTTCCGGTGAGGCGAACAGAGTTCTAAATTTAAACCAGCCCCCTTCCGAGAAATACCCAGGGATAGGTATATTATTAAGTTGGCTTAATCCGGGACTTTTGTAGGGTTACCAGCTGTCTGAATGATGGTTTGTAGTATAGGATATGTAGTTGTCTTTACATACATACAAACTATAACTTAGTAAGATCAGAGAAGTAAGCGTTCATGGAAATCCGTTTCTTTGGATCATTATAAAGATCTTTGGCTTCATTGATTCTGCATACATATTCGGTGGTTATGGGTAGTTATAACATCACCCTTTTAACATATCAGATACCTTCTTAAATAGATTAAACCAGTAAATACGCCAATAAAATTACAGTTTTTTATTCATGTATCAAATATTTACTTATTTATTGCCAGAATTACACTGTCATAATATAATACATGTATATTGCAGTTTTAATATCAATAAAGGAAATACGTACCTATATTCATTCTTCTACGTCCCCAAAGGAATAGTTAGAGACTATCGATCGCCACCTGGAACGATCCTACAAAATCTCTTGCTTCACTCACACCCATTAACCTTCTCATACATGCTCTTCTGTTCTTCTCTACGTATTCCCATATTAATGTAGGAGAGTTAAAAAAACTATAAATCACCATAAGCTTCGAATTGTTAATTTTAAACAAAACAACGATGGAAGCGCGTCCTTTGTCTATAATGAGCCGTAATGATTTCCGTTTCCGTAAGCCATCTTAATTTTATTTATAACAAGATGGCGGATGTTGCATCCCCTTTTTAAGGAAAGAGATGACAAGTGTAACTTATTGGGTGAATAATTGAATGTATCGGTAAGGGATTCTTGTAATGTAACCAGCTAGCTAGCTTATTTACCAATTTATCAATCATAGGCCTATCCCAACAAGTTCAATACAAAGTGATCAAATCAGCGTTTGTATATTTGTATATAGCATATATAATCTCACTCTAGGTGGTTATTGAGTAAAACCTTACTTGTGCAAGAATATATACATATGTACAAGTATATTATACGTACTTACATATTCACGGCCTTTATTCCCTTTCGGGGTAGACAGAACCTCGGAGGTTTATTGTCTCCTAGGTCACTGTTTAGCATGAATATTGGGGTTTCGTTATCATAATGGAACATTGGTGACAGATCGCTAGTTCATCGTTCAATAAATTCCTTTGTCACCTCCTACGACATCTCGGGAAGAACAGCAGCTAGTTATTCTTTTTACGTCCCAGACTAGCACGGGACATGTATGTAGATAATTCACATATCTATGTACATGTAAAGCCACTAAACCTTGACCTTAGCCAATGCTCTGAACGTTGTACCTAAAGTTGAATGCACTCGTTGCATACACTTCACGACCTCGAATTACGGTGCAGATAAATATAATACTTACTTGGGCGGCCCCGGGACTTGAGTTTGTTGTAACTAAGTGCCAATCTGCTTGGTTATAAGACAATAGTTGTAGTCAGTTTGGAACATTGGTTTTGGTTTGAATTTTGAAGTTAATCTACATAAGGAAAATACATGAAATGAATGATTACTTCTCGTGCTAGTTTGGTTTGGCGATGGGACGATGGGCTAGTAACCTCTTATCATTGTTCCATATTGCATCAGTACCTCAATATTTATGTATTAATCTCTAAGAAAGGGATTTAAGGACGTGAATTTATATGTATGTAAAATAACATAGGAGATGAACAATATTTGGATAACGTAGATACACATATTCACGTATTTAAATCTTTTTAGGGTTAATAGAACAGCGGAGACATGTTTCCTTAGTTTTTCTTTGTTTTAGTATACTTGTAAGAGCAATGAAACGGATGCTACGAAATAATTGTTGCTGGAAAGTTGTTGGAAAATGAATATGAATTCGTAACATGCCAATTTGGGTGCTGACTATTTGGTGTAGTGTAACCTGACTATATTGCTTCATGATTATTTGGCTACAGAAGTTGCAGTAGTACACAAAAGATGAATAGAAGTTGTTTGTTGTATATTTATATGTGAAACTGAAAAAGTGAGATATAAGTACCTACATATATACACATATAGATTACAGGTAACATAATTAATGTTAACAATGATGCACAACACATATTTCTATAAAGTAGTTACTGTTAGTTACCGTTAGGAGTACCTATATCCGCCGAGTGTGTATGAGAAGTGTATGAGTGTCAATGAAACGACAGTGGTCTGTCTGGATCGAGACAAATGGGGTTCCGTGATCTCTGCCTACCCCTCCACAGGGAATCAGGCATGATTTGTATGTATATAGTTACTGTTGCCATAAGACGCATGACAGTCAGAGACGTAATATTAAAAAACTATGACGTTAGAGGTACCTATAACCGCCTTGTCAAGATCAGGACAGATGGAGATCTCTAGGATCTGTGATCTCTGCCTACTCTTTAACAGGGAATCGAACGGAATGTTTATGTATGTGGTTATTGTGTATATTTCTGTGGCCTTAAATAAATGCTTTTCATGATTATTATCATTAAAAGTTGAACTGGTATATCGGGATCGGCCAAAACATATTCCCAAAGCGTATACCGATCAAAAAGTCATCAAACCAATAATAAAACCCAACAGGATGTCAAAATCATTACTAAAACATACAAATACGTATGTATGAAACCGTGTGTCATCACATTTATACATACACACAATTGCAACATGTAACAAAGACACGATAAACAAAATATATTTAACTACGTGAATGAACACTTGTATTACGACAATGCAAAACAAAGAGATGCCAACTGATTTTAATGCCCTTTGCTCCGATTCTCCTAACAACTGCAGTTATAGTTCAGTAATAGTTCAGTAGTCGCTTATTATATATACTTAGTATGGATAGCATTACTTTGTTTTAATATTTCGAAGTGTTTTATAGAGTTTTCTGATGAATAGACATACTAAATAAAATTGTAGCTACAAATTTATAAGAAAATCAGTGGTAACCTAGTGGGTTAGGTCAGTTTGAAACAAGTTAGTCAAATCCCCATTCATTTAAGCTTGTGAACTGCTAAAGACACTATAGAACGATCCAGACAAATCTCTCTTGCTTCACTCGCACCCATTAAACTGCTCATACATGCTCTTTTGTACTTCACACTAAATAAAAATCATCATCATGGAAATAAAAATATAGATCTCATATTTTAGATGGTTTTTCTGTAAACCTAATAATCAGGTGAATTCAGAATGCCATTTGATTATTCAATTTCAAGATTATATATATACGTACAGGATTTTTCAAGATTGTTTCCCTTAAAGTTGAAGCCAAATATACATGTAAACTATGTACTATATTAGTGCTGCCGGAGGACCAGTGATGCAGCTAGCTGCATCGTATACTAAGGCAGCACCTTTTCACTGCATCAAGGTTACCATTTTATTGTTGTAATGTTTGTATTGTGTCCTAATGTAAATATGCAGTGAATAAACTATTTTTCTTGCTTTCTTTTTTACTAAAAGCTACAGTTATATACTAATTAATCCTCAGTTAGGAGAATCGAGGCAAGTCCTTCAAAAGTCCTTTACGAGGTGAGTTCCTGAGGTTTGTTACCCTATTGCGCAGACCTTGATTGTAATTACCAGCAACGTAAGCAGGCAGATAACCAAACGACAGTTACAATTTATATGTATTGATGTTTAATATTTTTATATACGATGCGAGAAACATTGAACACAATAATCACTACATAGTATAAAACAAAGTCGCTTTCTCTGTCCCTATGTCCCTTTGTATGCTTAAATCTTTGAAATTACGCAACGGATTTTGATGCGGTTTTTTTAATAGATAGAGTGATTCAAGAGGAAGGTTTATATGTATAATAACATCCATTATATAGTGGAGTAGGCTTTATATTTTATACCCGTGCAAAGCCGGAGCGGGTCACTAGTATTAAATAAACAAAAGAAGATGTGGTCGAAATTTCAATGGGCACTCAAGCCTCTTACTACTTACCATAATATAAAAAGAAGTATGTGTATAAGAAGATGTAGTGACTAAGATTGAAAAGGGCTTCGATGGTTTGGACATGTTATGCGGATGAATGATAGTAGATTGACAAAAGGAATATATGTGGGTGAAGTGGAAGGGCAGTTACGTAGGGGCCGGCCTAATAAAACATATAACAGTCAGATAGACGCTATATTGAAAAAAGGTGACGTTAGGAGTACTTATCATAGCCTAGTGTGTATGAGGAGGATAAATGATAGGCTATGAGTCGATCACCGTAAATTGATGGTGACCTCACACTCGGCGGTTATAGATACTTTTAACGTCACCCTTTTTCAATATGACGTTTATCTGACTGTCATATGTCTTATTGCGACTTTATTACTAGACGTTAATCGATTACCATTTTTTAATTGTAATTATTAGGGTTGTGATTGTTGTGTGTTTGTATGAACTACATTAGTTTGTTTAAACAGAATGATTATCTCAATAGTTTATATAACGCCTAGTAACATACATATATTGAGACAGAAATCCCTTAATTTATGTTACAATGCCACAAATTTTCTTGACAATAAACACAAATTATTATTTTTTTAGGTTGGCCTCTAATTTCCTTTGTAGATTCATACGATTAAAAGACAAACGACAATAATTCTTGCGGGGTAGTCAGAGATTCGTATGACTATTTCCGCAATAGCGAATGTAGTGTTTCTATAGCCTCATTGAACCCACGTGTTGATCAGATAGTCAGTAGTCAATGTGGCAGGTGGCAAATCATGTCGCCATTTAGAAGCACTAACTATTAACTGTTCGGGAAACAAGTAGGTTTCCTCAGGTTGCTTTCCCTCACTTAAATATTCGGTGTATTTCGCAATTGTTAATTTCCA
The DNA here is from genome assembly GCA_030578115.1 of Leucoptera coffeella. Taxonomy (NCBI): domain Eukaryota; kingdom Metazoa; phylum Arthropoda; class Insecta; order Lepidoptera; family Lyonetiidae; genus Leucoptera; species Leucoptera coffeella. The sequence continues at coordinate 53,104 of JAMBLF010000564.1, read as the reverse complement.
TTGGTACATCCACAGGCGGGATTTGGTCCCTGTACCCACTGATGCAGAGTCAAGCCCCAAACAGCTGAGCTACGCCGAATTTACATTTACACTATATACAATAGAAGGCTAGAAGGATGGGAAGAAATGCCTGTAGTTGCCTGAAAATGAGGTTTAGTAGCCTTATATATCCCTACTAGCATGAGAAGAAATGCCTGTAATAGCCTGAAAATTATGTATTTTTGCCTTTTTTATCCTATTCAAACTATGTATGTAGGTTATATATATATATGTCTAATTGTGTCTCACAATAACTAGAATGTAATTGACAAAATAACACACAGATAAGGGCAAACTACGCAACAATGAAAAAGTGACAATCACAGATTAGACGGTATAAGTGGCTTTTTTATTATTGCAAAACATTGACCTATATTTCGCAAAGATAAACTCACAAACAGCCGTAAGGACACGCGATTGCGATAACAATTTCTTTTGTTATTCAATTCGAGGTTTATAAACATACATACGCTTTACTACTTGCGAATACATACATACACACTCCTTTTTAATTATAGCGAGGTAGTCAGAGGCTTGAGTGCCTATCTCCGAAGTTTCTAAGGCATGTTAGATATGGGCCACTCAAAGCTCGCGTTTCAGTAGATAGCACCCAACGTGATAGGTATTGAACCATAGGGCCGTATATAGGGACTGGCTATTACCTATACCGAGGGATAGGCAGTTTCTCTCACTCTTAATGACTGCAAATTATGTATGTAAATGAAATACACCTTTATTAATTTAATTCATTGGTACATGCCAGAGTTCGAACCTACGGTCCTACCTCAGAGGTTTTATCCACTTGACTACAGCCGCTTTTTTGATTTCAGGTTTACGCGTCCATAAATGAATAAAGGACAATTAAAACGAAATTAAGCTCTCACCAATAATTCATATGCCATATACCCTATAGTTCAGCTAAAATAACATTATGTCTAAAGTATATGTATGTTTGTATTATCTGTGGTAAAAGGTTAGTGTGAAGAACAGAAGAACATGTATGAAAAGGTTAATGGTTGTGAGTGAAGCAAGACATGTTAGGTTCGTTCCAGATACCGATCGATAGTCTCTGCCCATCCCGTTAGGGATGTAAAGGCGTGAATAATGTATTAATGTTTATTTTATTGAACGATCTCGATAAATAATAAGTGCTTCACTCACACCAATGAACCTTCTCATACATGCTCTTCTGTTCTTCACTACGTCCCCCCGCCTTGAGAAGAATGTCTCCAATTTGATCTGTATAAGTTCTACCCCGTCCAACCCTACCTTCCACTTTGGCTTTATAGATTCCTTTTGTAAAGCTCCTTTCATATATCCTTCCATGTACCCAAATCACCTTAACATACCTTCCTCTATTTTCATCGATACATACCTTAATAATCTTCGGATATAGGAAACTCTTTATTAAACTTATTTATACATATATTTAATCGTTTCCTTTCAGGACAACTCTTAGTAAGCGTCTAAGGGACTTGGCATATATGAAACCTGTTAGTAGATTGGTAAGCAAACTGTCACCATCACAATCTAAAAGCTATTCTAGCTATACATTCACTTCCTTTAATCCCTTTTGGGGACGACAGATGTTCGGGGACTTAAAAGCTAGGTCCATCGCCCAATGAAATAAACTAAACAACTATATTAAAGTTTATATATAATAAAGGTAATTTTATTATATATAAACTTACGCGATAAGTCCCGTTAATTATTAATCATGAGTATAAATCGCGAATCTCTTAAAACTATAACTATATTAAATATGATGACATATATCTCTAAGGTTTTATGCTATACAAAGAGATATAATAAGTACATGTTTTTGCATGTATGTGAAAATAGAACTAACTGTCCCAAGAAAAACTCTCTCATAACTCTATGATAATGATGTTTCAAAACCTAAGGCCATTGTTTGTAAAAGTAAACACTTTATTTTCCCTGATAACATGAAATGTATGTCACAACATATATATGTATGTGTATGTGTGAAAAATACGATAAGAGCCAAGGTTTACGCTCTTTATATCACGCGTTTCAGAAATATGCAATTCTTCTTTTGTCTCAAGGATTACTGTGTCTTCTGTGAGTTTAATTATATGTGAATGTGTGTGTTTGTTTGTCATATAGTTAGATAATAATTATAATAATATTTGGACATAATTACACCAATTGAACTAGCCCCTTGGTAAGTTCATTTAAGACTTATGTTAAGGGTACTTGTCTACGTATATTTAAGAAATATATACATATTGTACATAGATAAATACATATATAGCATATATAATCAACGACCAGACTGGAAAGCAGTAGAAAAGCGTAGTTCTTAACTTTGCCTCCACCGGGAATCGAAGCCGGGACCTCACGATTAGAGTTCCGGCGGCTAACCGATCGCGCCACGGAGGTCGTCAAAGTCAATATTTAATGTAGTAAGTTTACACCTTTATATTGTAACTGGAATTACTGTTACGGTGACAATTGTTCCTGCCATGTCATAGGAAACTAAGATAATAGGGGTAATTGGTTTTTATTGAGCGATGGGATAGCAATTTGTCAGCAATGTTTTAAATTAATGATATCACAAACCTTGTAAGGTGAGAAATAATGTTTCTTCTAAACTTTACATAAAAAAGTCTTAAATATAGGAAATTAATTGAAAGCTCGTCAAAAAGGATTAAATTTACACTAAAATCTAGCAAGGTTAGGTTTGGGTCGGTACTGTATTATTTTGGTGTGCCAAACAGTATTTTTAGTAGGCGTCTAAACCTAATATTTAATTAAGGCCTTTAATATATATTAAATAAGAATATAAGCAATAGTCACCATTTGCACACAGCAACATGGAACACCAACTGACAAATATTTGGTAAAAAATGGTGGGAAGTGGCCATAAATGCACCACTCCGCAATTTAGGAGTAAACACGAGAATCTTTGACTTTCCCACAAATTCGAAGGTTGTGAAGAAATGTGAAATGTGTATATTCTAAAGACTTGGTAGATTCCTTTATGATATATTTATTTAAACAATTTTTCTGATGCTTACGTATCGTGAACACCAGAAGAGCATACATAGAATATTGGTGACAGGTTACTAGCCTATCGCCTAATAGATTCCACTAACACCTTGTCCCTTAGTCTTCTCCTACGACATGCCGGGAAGAACGGCAGCTAGTTAGCATTCTTTTTACGTCCCATCTAGCACGAGACTAATAACGAGTAAACCCGCAGTAAACAGCTAGTGTCTAAGGCGCAGCGTTGGTGAGGCAAGCGAAGGTCTATGTACTTGATTTTTCTAGAAAAACTTATCATATTTGTTGTTTGCACTAAAAACAATACTTTTACAATGTAGTACTAACTCGAACTAGCTGGGATTTGCAAAGAATTTAATTAGCTGCCATTCACTGTGTAATAAAAATACATTTACGAATTGCGTCGAATACTACGATGAGGGAAAACATCGTGAGGAAACCTACCTTTTCCGAACAGGTAATAGTGCTTGTAAATGGCGACATGGCTTACCACCTCACATTGAGTACTGACTATCTGATCAACACCTGGGTTCGAGGTGGCCATAGAATTACTACCTTCGCAATGGCGGAGAAGGACACCTGAACCTCTGACTACCCCGCAAGGGTTGATGGTCGTGAACGCGTTTGTCTTTTTTGTCACTATGTAAGATTTGAGAGCATTATTACTTTAGTCCTTATAAGGTACTAGCCTAAATTGCTTTACACATAAGTAAGGTGTGTTCAATCTTCACCCCATTTGTTTTGACAAAAGTACGAAAAAACTGCGTGTAACAGAATGAATGCCCTTAAGAATCTAATATTTTTATGTTCATTTTCGCTTACATGACATGGTATTTCAAAGTTTTCAGATACATGACACCCCATAGTTTATACAGTCTAGAATTCATACAAGTTTATGAAAGTTATATTCATAAGTTATATTACACCAGTAACTCATACGACTATCATCAGTAATCATATCATGGTGTGTATCTTCATTATTTATTATATGCAGCTTGTGACAGCTGCTGAATCGGGTGCTGCCGGAGGACCAGTGATGCGTCCTAGATGCAAAATCAATATTTTTAAATCTTTTTTCATGTTTGTATTATGTATTGAATAAAGTGTTTTATTTCTTTCTTTAATTCATTTATTACCAATATTAGGTCACAAATACACGCATTAACTTATCTTTCAGGTTGCTAGTCCATCGCTACTATCCGAATAACCCTGATAGTGTTATTTGACTAAGCCGTACGTAATCTGAAGTAGGAAATTGAATTTGTGCCAAGGAGAGACTAAAAGTATTACGTACGCATCACTACATAGTATAAAACAAAGTCGCTTTCTTTGTACCTATGTCCCTTTGTATGCTTAAATCTTTGAAACTACGCAACGGATTTTGATGCGATTTTTAATAGATAGAGTAATTCAAGAGGAAAGTTTATACGTACAATAACATCCATTAAATCGTGGAGTAGGCTATATATTTTATACCCGTGCGAAGCCGGAGCCGGTCACTAGTAAAAGATATAAGTAACATTAGAAGTACCTATAATAAAGACAAAGACATACGCGTTCAGAGGTTCTGGCATCCATCTCCGCAATTGCGAAGGTAGTAATTCTATGGCCACCTCGAACCCACGTGATGACCAGATAGTCAGTACTCAATGTGACAGGTAGAAGCCAAACGACATCGCCATTTACAAGCACTAACTACTACCTGTTTGGGGAACAGGTAGGTGTCTTTACGATGTTTTCACTTACCGTAATAATAATAATATTTAGGACATTACATCAATTGAACTAGCCCCTTGGTTAGTTCATTTAAGACTTGTGTTAAGGGTACTAGTCAACGTATATTTAAGAAATGTATACATATGATATATAGATAAATACATATATAGCATATAAAATCAACGACCAGACTGGAAAGCAGTAGAAAAGTAATTCTTAACTCTGCCTCCAAATCGAACCCGGGACCTCACGATTAGCGTTCCGGCGGCTAACCGATCGCGCCACGGAGGTCGTCATAACTACATATAACTACATATTCTTTTTAATAATTCCTTTAGCTCTACCTACTAAAACATGTCATTATACAAATCCTTTTACACAGCTAGCTGATCACAACATAAAATCCCCAACTAGCATCCAATACATGTTTTGCATGTTATCAATGTATGAGTGCAGACATTGCACTTTCGTACGTCGTTTGTGTGCGTACCCCGTTCAGACATCGTCGTGATAATGTCTGTGTGGGTTAACCTTGATGCAAGTTCTTTGTGCTATGGGTTATTCGGTTAATGCCGTATCGTTGCGACTGATTGCTGAAGGAGCGTGCAGGGGTGTGAGTGGATAAAAGGTTTAGTTGTGTATAGATTGTTGTCTAGTTTGGGACGTGAAAAGAATGCTAACTAGCTGCCGTTCTTCCCTGTATGTTGTAGGAAGCGACTAAGAAACTAGGGGTCAATAGAATCTATGAATTTATTAGGCGATTGGCTAGCAACTTATCATGATTTTCATTTATGACATCACAATCCTAATATTATGCTAATAAGTGATCTAGGACAGGTTCTTGTCTCCGAGGTTCTGTCCACTCCAAAAGGGATTGAAGACGTGAATGTATATGTATGTATGTGTATAAAGAAGGAGTATGATGTTAAGAACAGATATATTAACATTTTTGTATGTATGTTTAACATAATACATAATATGTTTTGTATTTTGCTAGTTTAAGACCAGTAAAAGTAACTGACTGTTTTTTGTCCCTACATATACCACATACATATATTCACGCCTCTACGTCCCTAAAGGGATAGGCAAAGACTATCGATCGCCACCTGGAACGTGTGACAAATCTCTCTTGCTTCACTCACACCCATTAACCTTCTCATACATGCTCTTCTGTCACGACATACGTTAAAAGGAGACTAAGGGACATTAGTATCTCTCTGTCTTTTAGAGATATATGTTGAGTAATGTTGAAAGAGATATATGTGGTAGTAATAGGACAATGATATCTATCTATACCTTTTCTTTATATAGATGTTGATCGGAATCACAGATCTCCATTTTCATAATACTTTCGCTTCATTGACATTCTAACACTCCTGCATACATACTCGGAGGTTATAAGACACATCTCTTATTAATATAGCAGGATCAAAAATAGTGTGATAAGGGAAGGTTGCGGTTTGAAAGAAGATGTATTGACTAAGATTGAAAAGGGCATGCTTCGATGGTTTGGACATGTTATGCGAATGTATGAAAGGAGATTCACAAAAGAAATATATGTGAGTGACGTGGAAGAGCGGTTACTTAGGGGCCGGTTCAATAAGACACATGACAGTCAGATAAACGCCATTATGAAAAAGAGTGACGTAAGTACCTATTATCGCCAAGTTTTAGGAGGTGTATAAGTATCAATGAAGCGAAAGTAGTATGTCAGGATCGGGACAGATGGGATCCTTGATCTCTGCCTACGTGTATGTAAGTGTAAGTACATTATTATACACATATTCACGCCTCTCCGTCCTCAACGGGATAGGCAGACACTATAAAACGCCACCTGGAACGGGTGACAAATCTCTCTTGCTTCACTCACACCCATTAACCTTCTCATACATCATTGATATTATTATAATAGTTAGAACATACTTTCCTCATAACTCATACATGCTAATAAGATCGATGGACGTTATATAAAAGTCACATGAATTACGCGTAAGTCTAAAATTAGGTTATCGTAGGTCGTCGACCGATAGGCTTAGTCTAAAGCACTATCACGCGTGACGACCGGTTATCACTGAATAGTCTGCTTACCTCCTTTGCGAAGATTACTCTAGGGCATCACGTATCACGGCCTTTGTCTGTTAGGGGTATAACCGCCGAGAGTGTATGAGAGGATGTATGAATATCAATGAAACGAAAGTGGTCTGTCAGGATCGGGACAAATGGGGATCCGTGATCTCTGCCTACCCCTCTACAGGGAATCAGGCGTGATGTGTATGTATGTATGTGTTGATAGAAAAGCAGCTGTAGCCTAGTGGGTAAGACCTTTGAGCTCATTAGAGGTCCTAGGTTAGAATCCCGGATCTAGTATGTTCTAATGAATGTTTAATTTAAATATGTGGTTAACATTTACCTACATGATTTACAGTTCGGTAACGCTGAGGGAAAACATCGTTAGGAAACTTGCCTATCCCTTGGAATAGTAGTAGATAGTAGGCAGTATACTACGTATATACTACGAAACGGTTCACCACATATTCCGTTGGGTGCTGTTTATTTAGTGAAACGCGGCTTTGAGAGTCCCATACCTAATTTACCTTCAAATTTCAAATATGGGACTCTCAAGCCTCTGACTAACCCGCCACAATCGGGTGATAGGTTAGCAACTTGTCACCAATGTTCCTTGTGACATCACAATCCCAATATTCCTACTCATAAGTAACCAAGGAGTGGTTCCATCCACCCCGAAAGGGATTAATGGACGTGACTGTATATGTATTCATATATAGATTTAGACCTTTGTAAGTGGCCCCTTTGATATTTAAGCCTAAGCTTTGCTTAAGAATGGTTTCTGGGAAGCTGTCCCTTGTTAGGGTAGGTCACAGTGACCTGGTCACATTGGGGTCAATGGCCGCATGGTTCCTGTATAGACCTTGAAAAGTGGAGCCGCCCTTACACGACTGGGGTACAGAATGCAAGGAAGTTACAGTTGGGCTTAGAATTTATTGTATTACTATAAGATTGTAAGGGTTTTAATGCTATTGATATGGATATGGATTAGTGATTACTTTTGTTTTTATGTGGCTAAACTATTGGATTTTATGGAGTCTTTATAATCCTTCTATGAAATAACAGGAAAAGATGCATTAGTATTCAGTTTATATAACAAATTAGAATGAAAATACTATAATATACTATTCAATAGTTTTTAAATCTAATTTGTCACTTTAAAGGTCAATGCTTCTTCAAATAAATATATTGCTCCAGATATTTAATATCCACCAACACGATTAGTGATACCATCACAGTTCATAGGTACAAACTCTTAACTTTTTTCAAAAAAGAATCGTTTTATGTGTTGTGTATTATGTAATCCAATTATTGTTTTTGAATTTTATTGTACGAGTATGTTGAATATTGTATGTAATAATTGATGTCGATGTCTCAATAAATATATTATTATTATTATTAAAGATATTATTATTATTATATTAAGTCTAATTTTTTTTTCTCTTACCTAGCTCACCTAGCGTCAACAATTAATTTTCGCCTTGATCCGCCATCTTTCACTCTGTACCGCGGTCCATTTTTTGCGCTTTCGTCTGGCTGCATCGCTTAGCTCGTTGCATAACAGGCTGGTTTGCTAGCCCACCGCGCAGACGGTCCGTTAAATTTTGCATCAGAATGTTGCGTGATCGAAAGTGGATGTTTCTTGTAGCACAGACACACATTTAGAAGCCGTTGGGGCACAGGGAATATGAGTTTAGGTTTTTAGACATCTTGTATGGGTATTCTTAGGTTTATAGTCGTATATGGTAATATACCTATGTTTTCCTCGAAACGAGTTAGCTGGTATCTAAAAGCAATGATAACTAGCTGCCGTTTTCCCGGCATATCGTAGGAGGCGACTAAGGGACAAGGGGTAAATGGGATCTATGTCCTGTCTATCTATCCTGTCAATAATGTTCCATTAAGACATCACAACCCCGATATTCATGCTAAAAATGATCTAGGAGATATTATATAGTAGAGGTTCTGTCTACCCCGAAAGCAATTATAGGACGTGAATGTATATGTATATGATGAATAGTCAGGGCTTGTAAATGGCGACACCGTTAACCCATGTCACCGTGCTGGTTAACAAGTGGGTTCGAAGTGACCACATAATCACTGTCTTATCAGAAGTAAGTGCTAGAAATATTTATCCGATGAATGACAGTGATTTATTACTTCGTGGTCTTATGCCTTCAGTTGTCGTAGAAATAGAAATAATGCTCGTCTTATACAAATGTCGTAGAAACAGTCATTTCAAAAGGGTTGTATTAGCAGTATTTTTGACTGCTTAGTATGCTAAGAATACACAGAAGTCAATCAAGCAAAACTCAGTATCAGATTAATACGAGAAATCCCGATCTTGGCTTAACAATTATTGAATTATAAATAAAAATATTTTGGACAATGTGGCATATGGAATCTATTGGGCGAAGGACCTACAAACTGTCACCAGTGTTCCATATGACATTACAACACATATATCCATGCTAATAAGTAATCAAGGAGATATTATATCTCCGTGGTTATGTCCACCCCGAAAGGGATTAAAGGACATGAATGCGTATAATATGTATGTATATATTTCGTCCTATTCGCCCAAAAGATACAAAAGAATAACTATTACATCACACTAAGTGATGCAACGCGTGTTATGTCTTAAGGCAAGGTTGTCATGACATTGCAAAGGTAACCGTTTTTATGGGGAGTGACGTCATGGCTAATAGCTGTGTGATGGGCTAGCCTATTTATAGATCAAGACATTATGTTCTACTGAAGTGTTCTTGGTATAAATGCTTAAGCTCTGGTATGTTAATAGACCTTAACTGATGTTAACTTATATATGTATAAACTATATACATATATATTAAATACATAGTATAAAACAAAGTCGCTTTCTCTGTCTCTATGTCCCTTTGTATGCTTTAATCTTTGAAAATACGCAACGTTTTTTTTAATAGATAGAGTGATTCAAGAGGAAGGTTTATATATAATAACATCCATTAAATAGTGGAGTAGGCTATATATTTTATTACTCACTAGTATATATTATATATTCTTCTCAGGGTGTCTTTACGTCGTCTTTACTTTTCAGGGTGGACAGAACCACCACACACAGTTAAAAAACGATCATATCGTCTAGTTTTTAGCATGAATAGTGTTAGGTGAACAAAAGATTTTAATACTTAAAAAGTGATAATAAATAATAATAAAGTGGTGTCAGTTCAGAGAAATGAAATTGATTGTTCTGGATCAGGAAAAGGCCTAACCATCCATCATCATCAAATTCGACGTAGCTCAGTTGTTTGGGGCTTGGCTATGTATCAGTGGGTACAGGGTTCAAATCTGGCTTGAGCGTGTAGAAGTTTAAAAACACATTAGCGAAATGCATCGAATTCTACGGTGAGGGAAAACATCGTGACGAAACCTACCTGTTCGCCGAACATGGTCGTGAATACGTTTATCTGTTTTGTCATTCATCGTCTTTAACTATATGTCCCTACACTACCTGTCTACTCTTATAAAATCAGGAGTTTCATTGTATGTATCCAAAGTGTTTGAATGTAAAACTCTTTTAAATACTCCACCACATGAGTATGTATGTAAAAAGAGTATTTATTAAATATTTAAAACTAGACTGTCCCATGCTAGTCTCCGACCAAAAAGACTGCTAAATAACTGCCGTTCAAGTAGAACAGGGGTATTAGAAATGTATATATTGGGCGATGGGCTAGCAACCAGTCACCAAAGTACCATGGAACGCCACAACCAACATTATTAAGTGACCAAGGAGATATTTTCTTATTCCCAAGGTTCTGTCCACACCGAAAGGGATTAACGGACGTGTATATGTAAAACAACAATATATGTACATATGTTAGGTATGGGTCACTCGAAAATCAAAAATCAAGTGAAACGCGGGCTTCGAGTGACCCATACCTAACATGCCTTCGAAATTTCGGAGATGGGCACTCAAGCCTCTGACTACCCCACCATATTAAAAAAGGGAGTGTGTATACACAAGTCGTGAAGCGTATGTATGTATGTTATGTTATTTATTGAACATACAAACTCCTTGTTAAAGCATAAAGCGAGCCTTGTGGCAGGTACAGGGTACATCTGCATAATATGTAACCGCTCTTCCTCCATAATACAAAAATAGTTGAAGGTCCCATACATTCACTCCAGAAAGAGTGGCCAGTGTTACTTGACCCATACAAGGGTTGGAGTAGCTTGGACTGAGGGGTCGAGTAAAATGGTCGGTGCGAAAATAAAGTTCGAATGCGTTGTGCAATTGTGTGCTTGTTGTTGTTAGGGTTGGTGAGATTGCGAATTTAAAATCATTTGATTAAATTTTAGTACATATTTACACAGCGCTACTAGTGTGCCGAATTTAGCACCCAGAAACAAAAGCCCCCAGTACACTAACAGCGTTAATATATTTTAGTTGTAAATAAGCAGGTTGTTACAGTATGTTAATGTACTGTCGCAAATGGGTTAGGTCAGGTTAGTAAAGTAGCTTGTAACGATATTATTGTTTTAATGATGTAAATAAATAAATAATAATTATACGTTTTTACAAGGGTTATTTTGATTGGTAGCTATATGCTTTGTCTCGTTACAATTCAGAGATAAAGTACAACCCATATTAAACACAGTCACGTCTACAATCCCCTAGAGTGTACTAGAAAATAATATTGTATATCATAACTTTTCGTATTAAACTTAAGTTCTTCCAGATTTCTTGTCCATTCTTTAGTAAATATTCATTTTTACTATGACATTACTATTTCTAATAACATCTAATTAGTTAGATGGACTCGTACCTGTATACACATTATTTTTGCTGGATACCTGACAAATTTGACAAACTAAAACTCTCACCAAAAACCAGACCCATAATTTATCATTCTATCCGCCATCTTTATCCCCGTATGGGTTGGCAACCCTGCGCTCAAGTGCCGGTGCCGCCAGCCCGTGACCTTGGGGCGTTAGGTCGATGCTCCGACGCACCGATTCAAGGGCGCCTCGCATCTCTGCTTGCACAAAGGACTCGTAGTTTGGGATGCAAGGATTGTAAGCAGCTGCCTTTTGATAATATTACACCTATTGAACTAGCTCCTTGGTAAGTACATTTAAGACTTGTGTTAAGGGTACTAGACAACGTATATTTAAGAAATGTATACATATTATATATAGATAAATACATATATCGTATATATAATCAACGACCAGACTGGAAAGCAGTAGACACGCGTAGGCTTTTGATATGTAGAAGCTAAGGAAGTATAAAGTAGTTATATATAGGTGTTGATGGATTTATATCTTATTGCATTCACTAAGATCACGAAATATTAACGCCGTGAAAGTCAGAGATATAAAGGTAATAAAAGGTAAGAGAAATAGCTTTAATTTCATAACAAAAGTTACTCGTATGTCACTGCACTACACAATACAAAGACGTGGTAGTCTGGGACTAATAGAATGGTAAGTAGCTGTCTTATTACGATGATATGCGAAGGCTATAGGACTAGATTAGTACTAAACTTGTATCTCAGTTCATTTGGAAATGGTTCCTGGCAAAGACAATGGAAGGTTAGGGTATATAATGAGACGTATATAGGAGTTGATGGTTTGAATTATGATATAAATAATATAATGTATGATATTTTATAGTATCTTAATGCATTCAGTATAATCTAGAACACATTAACTGGTAACTAGCAGCATTACTACATAAGGAGGCGACTAAGGGATTCGCGTCTCTTTAAACGCGATAATACAAAGAATCATAGCACGATAACAATGATAAATAGCTGCTTTTCTTGTCGTTGAAGGCTAAGGAACTAAGGACTTAGGATTACTCGCTTCTTAATGCACTCTTAGAGACTAAGCTTTGTTAGTCTGGGACGTGACATCTGTCAGATGGGGTTCTACATTAGTTTATGGTCACTAATTTAAATGCAAGTAAAACCCTTATATTTATGTTAACAATAACCTTGTTAGATTTAAAGTGTCTTCATGATTTGGTTTTCACTGAAAGATATAAAAGGAGGTTAAAGAATGTATGGAAAGACGACCTGCGCAGGTTGACGTTTGTCTATGGGAAAGATTGATTGATAATGTCTTATTTTAATATATTTTGTTTTACTTTTACAAAGTTTACGATGTCTTATTTAGCATAATTTCACCATAGCCATATCTATCAATTTCATTCTTGTTTTTATGTTTAAATTATTAATTTATCAGGATCGGGACTTATGGGGATCCTTGATCTCTACTTACCTACAGGGAATCAGGCGTGATGTGTATGTATGTAGTTGTATTTAATCCTTCATACGTCAATGCTATGGAGTAATCTCCTAGAAACACTTAACTATTACACCCGGTTACAGATAATATAATAGTGTACAACCCGTTGAATTAAACTGCATGGCTCATAACTGGTGATAATCGACGTGTAAAAATAACACACGTGTTAGGGATACTTACGCAAAATACTTATTCGACGGTTCATCCTATATTTTAAAAGGTTTTGTCACATCATTCATTATAAGAGAGAGTTAACTTCTTTATTTTTGGGCCTTTCAAGAATATACGTCTTGTACTTAAATAAAAAAAATATCCTTTTCTTATATACATAAGGATGATCACTTATAACCTATCCTTTCTCCTTAAATTGTAGGAGGCGATTACAGGACTAGTAGTAAATGAAATCCCAGACTATCACAGGACACATATATATATATATATATATATATAATCGACGTATATATATATATATATATATATATATATATATATATATAAATCATACACAGCCACCTTAAAATCAATGTATGCAATTTGATTTCCATTTGCTTACGACGCTTACCTCTTTATGACGAATATTATTTATTAATTAATACATTTTCAGTTACACTATGGTTATAGTGAAGGAATATATCATAAGTATCCCTATAGTACTGAACCCTATATCCATATTGACTTAGTGTTCAATTCCTTGATCCTACAAATTCATCTCCATAAAGCTAGACCAGTTATTCAGCCACCTGCCATCTCAATACAGTTAGGCCTATTCTTAGACTATGTTACTAGGCCTGTCTCACGACAATGTTGCATGCTGGCAAGGGACTTCATTGAGATGTAATCAGCTGATTTTCTATTCTAATGAATGGGTGTATAAAAAAGGACGATTGACAGACAGATTAAGAATTAGGAATCGATGAATTAATGTTTTCTTTAACATACAAATCCTACAGTATAATATAATATGTCATAGATATCCACGCTACGTTCTCTATCCTAAAAGAGATATGCATATAATCTTATTCTTTATAATATATGTTATATGTCATAGATATCCACGTTACGTTATCTATCCTGAAAGAGATATGCTTATAATATCTTGTGCTTCATTTAATTAGTTTTGGATTACAGTGGAAGACTCAAAAATATTCAGTCAGTCAGTTTAGTACATGTATATTTTACACATCACGCCAATTTCCCTGTAGAGGTAGGCAAAGATCAGGTTTTGTGGTTGAATAAAGGTTTAACTTCCTATACCTTAGTCACATTTACACTTAAAACATAAAGCATACTGTTCAAGACTATTTAAGAGCTAAACAGGCTCATATCATATAACTACGTACATTAATAATCATTAAAACTACAACCTCTTTTTTGAATAGGTTGAAATAAATATAACACAATTACTCTGTTACACAGACACTAAGCATGTTATTAATGGACATAAATAGATATGTCTGTCTACCCATCATACTTGTATGACTTAAAGTACTATTGCTTCACAATAACTTATTTATTTATTTAAAAGGAAACAAAACAGTGACAAACCAGTTATAGATACAGTAATTAAAAATATATGCTTAAGTAATGAAGTTATTTTATTGTCGTATACAATTACTTATTTACAATTAGTACTGACTCCACCTTAGTCTACTAATGCTTTTTGCAAAATAACAGTTCAATATCAGATTAGTAATAGTGTGAAGTTGGTAGAGGATTAGCAAAAGTGACACTCTGTAGATTTTAATGCTATCATTGAACACTTTTCGTCATTCACTATCAACTTAACACTATAACAGATCTCATATTGTGCTAAAACGCATTAGTTGACAAAGGCCCCAGATTTATTGTTGTATGTTTGTACATAAGTTTGTAGAACAGGACAGGACATATCTCCATCACATTTAACATAACTTTATAATCGCTATACTTACATATCATAATCCCCCTGGTCAACACGGGAGTTCGAGCCATAGAAGTTCTAACTCCAAAATTAAATTGCACTTGAATATCTGACCACCACGCAAGGGATAGGCAAGTAAATCAGGCAAATCTATGAGGTATTTCATCTTATTGGTTGTCAAGATCAGGGCAGATTAAGAGCTGTAATCTCTACCTACCCCTGTGATAGACATCAGGCATGATGTGTATGTATATATCATCATCAACGATTTATCATATCCCTACTATACTCGTATATTATTATATACCTTTTAAAGAATACTGAATTGAACAACGCAGCCTTAAGAAACTGAAGCATAGCACCTGTTCTTACAACTCTATTTCCAATAATAATTGATCGAATATGTTATACTATTAATAAAAAGTTATATAAGAAAGAATAGAAGAGCATGTATGAGAAGGTCAATGGGTGTGAGTGAAGCCAGAGATTTGTCAGGATCATTCCAGGTGGCGATCGATAGTCTCTGCTTTTCGTTAGGGATGTAGAGGTGTAAATGTATGTATGTTTGTAGTAGAATGTCATAATAGAGACGGAGGTTTTTGGGGCATTATATTGCATCATACATACACATCACGCCTGATTCCCTGTAGAAGGATAGGCAGAGATCACGGATCCCTATTTGTCCCGATCCTGACAGTCGACTTTCGCTTCATTTACACTCATACACCTCGTACACACTTGGCGGCTATAAGTACTTCTAAAGTTACTCTTTTCCAATATGGCGTATTGTCAATATGAATATATGAGAGTGAAGTGAAAGGGTGGTTACCGTTCGGCCCAATAAGACATGACAGCCAAATAGACGCTAACGATACATTGTTAGGGGCTGGGCCAATAAGACACATGACAGTCAGATTCATTGCTTTATATTAACAAATAAATATTGCAATAGTGAATATATACATTTCTATATAATTATTGATTATTTTATCATTCATTAATTAATGAGTGAAATTATCGTAAGATTGTTGACCCCAAACGCTACTAGGATATTTTTATCCCATACAGATTATGGATTCGGATTAAGTATGTATGCAAAAGCTAGGTTTTACGTAGCAATTTCATTAAGCATTCGATATTCAAATGCCACGTTATAAATAAATCTATTATTCAACTATTGTAATAGTTGTTTTTGCTGATTTTTCATCACGTGTACTCGATTTTCTCAGTGAATGACTAAGAGAAGCAAAGTATGAATGGGGACTACGTAATATTGTAGACACTATTACACCAATTGAACTAGCCCTTGCTAAGTACATTTAAGACTTGTTTTAAGGGTACTAGTCAACGTATATTTGACAAATATATACTTATTACATATAGATAAACATATATATATAGCACATTTAATCAACAACCAGACTGGAAAGCAGAAGAAAAACGTAGAAAAACTTTGCCTCCACCGGGAACCGAACCCGTGGCCTCACGATTAGCGTTCCGGTGCTTAACCAATCGCGCCACGGAGGTCGTCTAACTAACGTATTGCTATTGAATCTAATATCGAGCGAACTAGCTGTCTTTCGTGTCGATTTACAGGTACCTAATGTACTTAATATGGTATGATTATTAACGCGGTATATTTAGAGATCCAACGTACTTTCATATATACTTCACGCCTCTACATCCCCAACAGGATAAGCAAAAACTGTCGATCGCCACCTCGAACGGGTGACAAATCTTTCTTGCTTCACTAACACCCATTAACCTTCTCATACATGCTCTTCTGTTCTTCACACTACGTCCCTATCCAAAATTAATTAAAATATGTATATGTTGCATTAAATCGACTTTTTACATAAATATGGGGATTTCTAATGGTATTAATATAAGATATTGATAATATTTAGATAGCTAACCTAACCATTGGTTAGTAAATACCAAGATCTATAGTCCCTTAGTAACCTTTTACGACGAACATACCATATCAGGTAGAAAATAAGCTATTTAGCTTTCTATTGAAATTCCAAAATATCATCTAATGTGATTATATATTAATGTATATATTCATTTTTCACATATCTTGTCGCCGGTTGCATCAATCGCTCGTAAGTTCCAGAATACGTAACCGACGTCATATTACAATGCTATTGTTTCTAAATGCCTGCTTTCGATTCAGGGAATTAATCGGAAGGTATGTATATTTATGCACATATGTATCCCAATTGCGGCTGTGGAAAATTCCCATTTATCAAACCGTGTGGAGATCGGTTGAAAATTCCAAAGGGGGCCCTATTCTGTAATGTTTATGTTGCGAACTCATTTCGGTGGCGCTCGAGTGTCTACGGTTGTCATGGCAACGGAATTGAGAGGAAAATAACACGTTCTTTGAAAAAAGTATTTTTATTATTATTTGATATGGTGTAAAAATGTGAAGTACTGAAGATACAATTACTTATAACTGTCGAGTAAGTGTACGAAGTTATCTAAATGTTGAAGAGGTACTCAGATCATAAAATAAATTAAATAAAATGTGTTAAGTACATATAATAATTAAGAAAGATATACAAACTCAGTCCAACCCAATTTTTTTACTCTTTAAGTAACTACGAAAGATTTTTTTACAATAATTATTGCAAAACGTATATTATTACTATTTTATATTAATATTAATGCAAATATGTCAGACGAGTATGCCATTTTGGTTATTTCATATCAATTCCTGCTATCTATCACAACTTAAATTTGCAGCACAAAATTATAAACTGCTAAAAAAACTTATAAATCTCTAATTTCATTGTCAATCTTCGACCAGAATACACCCCTCTAGCTCGACCAACAAATGATAATGTTACAACTTTTTTCGATGCAAGTTAGCTCCATAACATAAGCTTATGTATGCAGTACATTGAAAAAACATGAGCCTCTGATCACGTTGACTGACATGCCAACTCGAGGATAGTATTCAAATCAACCTTTAGAAAACCACAAAGCTTTATTAGCTTTATTAGTCATAGAGAATTCGACAATAAACCTGGACAAAACGTCGTAAGTGACTGAATTCTCAAGGTGGATTTTATGCTATAGAAATGAAACAATATAGAAAGGTTAGGTATTAAGGTGAGTCAGGTCGTTGCTTATTCAATTCGTAGACCATTGATGGCTAAATGTGATGGTCTATGACCTTAATAGAATGTGAGCTTAGTTCTAATGGACGTGGAATTAGGAGAATTAGTGTTTTTTTTTATTTTTAAAGGACTAGGGGTAGATTGAAGTAGATTATTTACGATAGTTCTTAAACATCCATTAAAATTTTCAATACATTTTTGTTCTTTTGGATTTGTTAATTATGGATGTTTGTTTACAGAAGAGGTATATCCATAGATTAAAGTTCGTTTATTATAGTATACCTATAAGCGCGGGAAACACATTGAAAATAATTTAATAATGTCATTATTTTTAATAATAACTTAAAACGAACCGAAGTTATAATTAAACTACAACTATCTAACGTGTGTAAAAGAATATATCAATGAACCGTAAGTATTTGCAAGTATCAATGAATGTAAACATACTATTCTTTACTCTTTTACAGATAAGTGTAATGTGTATGTATGTACAGTACAAATTCACGCCAATTCATCGAAAGTTTAAATATAAAAGGCACCCCTCACGTTCGAATCGCAGACAACAAAGAAAGTTCTTACTTAAATAGCTGCGACACCACTCCGGTGACTAACACGACTTTTAAGCTCCTTTTATACTGTTCTGAATTATTGAAAGGCTATTTATTATTACACATATGATCTATGGGCCGCGAAAGACAGGATTGCACGGATATCTTCCCTTACTGTAGTCAATTCATTTCGCAAATTCATTTTTTATTTTCATAAAAATGAGACGACTTAATTCTTAATTAATTTCCATTGGTACATGCTCCAGTGGGATCCGAACACTGAACCCATTGATTCAGAATCGAAGCCCGTTAGGTACTGAGGTACTGAGCTAATACGAACTGCATAGCGACACTACACACAAATACTACGACATAAACGACAAGGCACACAAATACTTTTAATACCATTAACTTTTTCGGGGTAATCAGAAGTACAGTTGTTGATCTCCGCAATTGCGAAGGTAGCAATTCTATGAAAATGTAAAATGTACTTCGTATATTAGTACATATAAGGAATCCTAATCATGTAGTAGTTGTCTAGACGTGAGACCAAACATACGCAAGAGTATGTATGCATGTATGAATAAAGAACATACATAGGGAAAGGTTCCTTCGATCACCAAAGTTAAGCAACGCGGGCAGGAGCAATATAAAGATGGGTTACCATCTAAATTGGTTATAGGCCGTTTATTTCGTAAGGAAATACATTGTGAGTAAACATTCTAATTTACATTAAGAAATTATCTAAATAAAAAAATAAACGAAGACAAACACGCCAATAACCCATGCGGGGTAGTCAGAGGTTCGGGTGTCCATATCCGCAATCACGGAGGTAGGAATTCTATGGCCACCTCGAACCCACGTGTTGACCAGATAGTCAGTACTCAATGTGACAGGTGGTAAGCCATGTCGCTATTTACAAGCACTAATTATTACCTGTACAGGGAATTACTTGGTTCCTTACGATGTTTCCCTCATCGTAGTATTCGACGCATTTCGTAAATGTATTTTTATTATATCGTAAATGTATATTAGTTAAACTTCATTTCCATTGGTACAAATAATACTAAATAAATAAAGAGGTATACGCCGGCATGATTTAGCACCTATCACGGTTGATATTAATTATGTTATGAGGTAAAAAGCGTGTTCTGACTGGCCAAAGATCATCGCAAAGCTCAGTTAAAGGCTTGCTTAACCTCTGAATACCTGAAAAGTTAATTCCACGGCATGTCATAGGAGGCTACTAAGGGACTAGGGGTCCATAGAATCTACAAGGCGATGCATTGGCAACCTATCACCAATGATCCATAAAAAAATAATGACACTCAGATTTGTTTTTTTTTATTCTATATTAGATAAGCCATTCACCACTAAGGTTACGTCGGCTGAAGTACAAACACTGATGCCACGGCGTTTGAACTTCTTGTTATTCCATCGCCATGGTTACACCCACGCCGCCAGCTGCTACAACCGAAGAAAAACGAAATCCAAGCTCCAATTCTTTTCTTCCTTGTTCTTCGGTTTGTTCCAGTTGAGGATCCAAATCTTATCACAAAGCGTACATATTTAGCCAGTTTGGCATCACAATTGACTAAATATTCAGCCGAAAATAATTATTTGTATTTTCAACTTTCACTGAGCTGCTGACTTTGTTGACGCACCATAGACGACTGATATGAATATTAATTATTACAATACGATTGATTTCCTTTCTTCGAGCTCCTGTCCTACTCAAAAGGGTTTTCAGTCGTGCATATGTCTGGTGCATATTAGGGATTGCAGACGTCTGGACGAGAGTCAGCCAGACGGGAGGTGGGGGGGTGAGGTATTCTTTAGCCCTTAGTGCAATGAACTACAACGAAATTAACTTACGCTGAGACGACTAGCTGCCACTGTTGTATAGGTTTTAATACATATTTATTTTGATCATAATGTCGTTACATACATACATATCATGCTCGAAAACCATTGCATACATACATATCATACCAATTTACCTACAGAGGAGTAGGTAGAGATCAGGGGTCGCCTTTTGACTCGATCCTGACGGATGACTTTAGTTTTATTAACTGTCATACATCCTCGAAGGTTATAGGTACTTCTAACGTCATCCTTTTTCAACATCAGATATTTAATATTAAAATCAGATGTTCACGACCACTAACCTTTGCAGGGTAGTCGAAGTTCATCTTCTACTTCCACATTTCATTATCAAAATTGCAGAGTTAGTGATTCTATGGCCACTTCAAACTTAAATGTTGAACAGTAAGTACTCAATGTGACAGGTGGTAAGCCGTGTCGCCATTTACAAGCACTGACTATTACCTATTAAGAATAGTTAGGTTTCCTTACGATGTTAGTGAGAGACACTATAAAACTGCTGTTTTGCATTTGTATAATTAGTAATTATCACGTTTTTGACACTATGTCTTAACGTGACCTAAGAGATACCGTCTCCAAAATTCTGTCACAATTTGGTTAGTTAAATGTTAATCTATATGTATGTATATACGTCTAACTAGTCTCCCCTGCTGGTTAAGACATAGATAATGCTAACTAGCTGCCGTTCTTTCCGGCATGTCGTAGGAGACGACTAAGACTAGGGGTCAATGGAATCTATTGGGCGATGGGATAGCAACCTGTCACCAATATTCCATACAGATAATATCGCATTCCCAATATTCATGCTCAAAAGTGACCTAGAAGATATTATGTCTGTATTACATACATACATACACATCACGCCTGATTCCCTGTAGAGGGGTAGCGAGAGATCACGGATCAGCATTTGTCCCACTGACAGACCACTTTCGCTTCATTGATATTCATACATCCTCTCATACACACGTTTGGCGGTTATAGGTACTCCTAACGTCACTCTTTTTCAATATAGGGTCTATCTGACTGTCATATGTCTGTATTATATCCCTGAAAGTGGTTAAAGGACGTGTATTTGTATGTAAATTACTAGGTCAGCATAGAGAACCAAATTACTAATTAAAGCCAAACAATAGCATTGCGTAATTGGGCTAGAGTTACACTTCGCTATCTGTTGCATAACACTGACCTAACCCATATAAGAATAATCTCACTCATAACCTACTTTGACTGATAAGCTACATCATAACAACCGTAACAAGACCAATACTACCATGATCTCTTATTCCATTGATATTGAAAGCAACAAGAGGTCACGTTAAAATGGTTTTGCGAAGCTTGTCAAGCGGTGTTTAAATGGAATATTGTAATACTATTTCGTTGTTTGATCACGCGTTCTATGTAATGATAATGATGTATAGTTTACAAATTTGGGTCGTTCGGAGGGGTAAACAGAGGTTGTGGATCTATATTTTTAATAATGACTTTGGTGATTATAATGGAAGTTTGATTATTTTTAGAACAGATTTCTTTGTATAAACTTGAGTATTGTGTATTCACTTGAATTGTGATTCTGATTGAATTTTGTGTTATTGTGTTTAAAATTTATAATACTTATTTATTGCCGGAGGGAAGCAATATTAGTTATTATGTTTTTCTTTAAACATATCGCTTTTTGTTATCTTCTCGGTGTGCTTTAAATTTTAGTCCAATAATATTAGATTTGACGTCCGATTGATTTAGTCTAGTTTAGTCTTACAGAATCTATTACTGAGTGATTTAGACAAGATACATAAACTTGTCAGGATCGTTAAAAATCACCCAATTGTATCTACCATTACTTTTAAGAATGATAAATATATACTACGACAAAAAACTAGCACTTTCACGACACTTAACCCTTACGGGATAATCAGACATTCCCATGACGATCTTCGCAATTACAGAGCTAGTAATTCTATGATGTTCAACGAAGTTTATTTTTGAATGTTTGTAGTTTGTACATATTTAATTATGTACTAAGTTTGTAAATATTCATAGAACATTATATACCTATAATATAGACATGTATGTATGTCCTGAACGCTAATCGAGAGGTCCCGGGTTTGATTCCCGTGGAAGCAGAGTTAAGAACTACGCTTTTCTTCTGCTTTCCAGTCTGGTCGTTCATTATATATCCTATATATGCATTTATCAATAAATAATAAGTACATATTTCTTAAATATACGTTAACTAGTACCCTTAACACAAGCTTTAAACATACTTAGCAAGCGGCTAGTTCTATTGGTGTGATAACGTCCTATAATATTATTATATGATACTGAGTACATTTTCGATACAAGTGCAAAGTGTTGGCAACCCTATTCCGTTCATGCTGCGGCGGTTATGCAAGCGCTGTCGCAACGCCAATCGGGGCCAGGGGCACACTGTGGCCATAGACCCTTCTAAAAGCACCTAGGGATTGTGCAGGTGCCCATTTATATGGTTTTCAGAAGCGGCTGTAGCCCAGTGGGTAAGACCTCTGACTTAAGACAAACTAATAACCCTTTCGGGATAGTCAAAGGATCAGGTTTCCATCTCCGCAATTGCGAAGGTAGTCATTCTATGGCCACATATAGTTAGTACTCAATGTGACAGGTTGATAAGCCATGTCACCATTTATAAGTAATGACTATTACCTGTTCAGGGAACAGGTAGGTTTCCTCACGGTGTTGTTCCACACCGTAATATTCGGTGCATTTCGTAAATGTATTTTTATTACGAAAATGTACATAGTCAGTGCTTGTAAATGGCAACATGGCTTACCACCTGTCACATTGAGTACTAACTATCTGTGGCCATAGAAATACTTACTACCTTCGCGATTGCGGAGATGAACACCTGATCCTCTGTCTACCCCGCAAGGGTTAGTTGTGAACGTGTTTTGTTTGTCTTATCTATACATGGGGATGTTATAGATATTAAAATCTCTCTCCCTCTCCAGTTTTAATCAGTATTTATGTTTTCTATATCTTTGAAACGCTGGGAGCAATTACTTAGACTCTGTTACAGTCTGTGTACCTATTATCTAATCACAACTGTCAACATTTTCGGTAGTCAGAGATAGAATTTTGACGACCTCCGTGGCGCGAAAAGTTTACCACCTGAACGCTAAACCTAAGGTCCCGGGTTCGATTCCCAGCGGAGGCAAAGTAAAGAGCTACACAACTTCTGCTTTCCAGTCTGGTCGTTAATTATATCGCTGCTTTAAAACTAAACTGAAGAAACTCGAAATCATTTTATCTCAAAAAGATTAAATAATAAGTACATAAAACATATTAAGTTAATAAAAAGATAAAAAATGTATTTATATTTAATCATTTTTTTAAATTATATGCAATTTAATGTCAAAAATATATCAACTATATTATAAAACAACGTTTTTTGCAAAATAGTGTTTTTTGAGTTTCTTCAGTTTAGTTTTAAAGCAGCGATATATGCTATTTCTGTATATATCTATCTATGATAAGTATTACTACTAAAATATACGTTAACTAGTACCCTTAACACAAGTCTCAAATAAACTTACCAAGGGGCTAGTTCAATTGGTGTAAGTGTCCTACATATTATTATATTCTTCTTCATATAATATGTAGTTTTATTTCGTCAGGTTGTTACAATATAATAAATTTTACAACAAAACATGTTTGTAAGGCTATTTAAAGAATTAATAATACTAAGAACTGTTAAACAATATATTACACGTGATTTTGATAATATTTTTTCATACTAGCTGGGATTTGTGTAAATCTAACTAGCTGTCGTTCTTAAGCCACGATTTTCGATATACGTACTTACACATTACGCCTGATTCCCTATAGGTAGGCAGATATCACGGATCCATATCTATCCCGATCCTGAAAAACCACTTTCCCTTCATTGAGTGTATGAGTATACACCTTCTCATACACACATAATTTTCGATATACAACAGTTCTAACCACGAAATTTGAAAGATTTTCTCTAAAGTAAATAAAGTTCAGTATTCTAGTTATTCTGTGTTTAGTCTGAGACCTGAATTACCTACTTGTTTAGGTTATTACCTACCTTTCAATCTAGGATGTCGTAAGAACAACTAAAGAACTAGGGGTCAATGGAATCTATTAGCCGATGGGCTAGCAAATCACTACATAATATAAAACAAAGTCGTTTTCTCTGTCCCTATGTCCCTTTGTATGCTTAAATCTTTGAAACTACGCAACGGATTTTGATGCGGTTTTTTTAATAGATAGTGATTCAAGAGGAAGGTTTATATGTATAATAACATCCATTAAATAGTGGAGTAGGCTATATATTTTATACCCGTGCGAAGCAGGAGCGGGTCGCTAGTATTCAATATTAACAGTATCACAATAACTTTGATATTAGATTGAATTGATTGTAAGCTATTAAGAGATGAAAGAAAGAAAACACTGGAAACAAAGATGTATAGTTATGTCCTATTTAGTTGCCAAAAGTATTTACTAATGGTACTCGTAGAATTGTTTATGTTGTGAACTTCTGTCAATACAAGACTAATTTGTATATTTTGTAAGCTTTCTTTTTTTAATAATAATAAATTTTCGTCATTTAATAAGCAAGTGTCTAAGTAGCTACCAGCCTATGGTATATATTGACGCGATGGGGTGGCAACTTCTCACCAATCGTCTGTACAATCGCTATCAAAACAACCCTGATCGTTTGAAAAAAATACAGAGGTGTGATATTATATCTTCAAGGTTCGTTTCCTCCGGAATAAATGTGAATGAAATACATGTATATGCATTCACGACCATACAATCATTTCGGAGTAGTCAGAAGATATGTGTTGGTCACTCGAAGCCCACGTTTTACCGGATAATCAATATCTAACGTCATAGGGGGTAAGCTATGTCATCGAATACAGATAGACTGTGGCCTATTTTGAGAAATAAGTAGGTTTTCTCACGTTGTTTTCCCTCACCGTTAGCGACTGTAAATAATATAGATGTTTTCATATTTTTATATCAGTTTCTCGTGTTTGTCTTGTACTCAATAATAATGCTTACTTGCTGCCGTTGTTCTCAGCTTGTCGTAGGAGGTGACTAAGAGACTAGGGGTAAATGGAATCTATTGGGCGTGTTCCTTCACCAATATTCCCTATATTACAACCCCAATATTCATGCTAATACGCGACCAAGGACATGTTTTCATGTCTCCAAGGTTATATCCGCAACAAGGGATTAAAGGACGTGAATATATATTTTCCTACACAACACTACGTACACTTAGGGGTAGTGACAGCGCATAAAGGGTAAACTTATGTATGTATTTTTAAGACGCACAAGGGGTAGGTATAGCACATAAAGGCAGGCCAAAGCTAAGGCTGTGCAGCGTTGCCTCACCGCGTGGCATTTGGCGTTGCAAAACGAATTGAAAGGAGCGCCTTGACACCACTCCTTTCCTAAGTCGACATTATGATGTTGTAACCGACATGCTCGCTGCCTGCCCTATCCTTGAGAGTTGCGTAAGGAACTGGATTCGACTGTAGCTCATAGGATTAGATGTTGAGTTGGTCTGGATAGATGGCGGTGGAGTGGTTGTGGAAAACGGGTTTGTTTATGTGGTTTTGGGGGTATAAAAAGCGAATTTCAATTAGTATTCTTGTTGCTACGGTTCGTGTTAATTGATAGTTGTGAGTTTGATGAACTCTAATCAAAACGCCTCGTCATGAGCAGACTTAGATAATATGGAAAATTCGGGGTTTATGTAATAATTACTTTTATACCAGATTAAGAAACAATGGTGGTCAGTAAATAACGGGTACGGTTTTTTAGACTATATCAGGATGTTTTTTTAATTCTACTTATTAGATAGACCCCCACGTGTTTTAAAGAACTATACTCAATAACCAATGACCAGATTGAAAGTTTGGCTTGACAATGGTATAATGCACACACACCCTTGAACTGCTATATGACTTACCATAGGTCACAGCAGAGTTCACATACTTAGTGAAATGAATTATGTACCTATTAAATGTCGGTGAGAATTCTCGAAATTATATTATTCGTATTAGTTTCAAATTAATAAAAAAATTGAGTAATTAATTGACCTAATCAAAAAAGATTTTATACGATCATACTAAGAGATGATCGATACTCTGCCTGTACTATTGGAAACTGGAGTTTTAAATATTTTATATTATTAAAATCATTTAAAATTAGCCTTGAAATATTCGTAAAAGGAACATACCATTTTACATCAATGATGTACCTATAATTTTTATGATCGGAAATTCATAACAGAATCCATTGTCTGTGAAAAGTAATCCATTTGCATTATAATCTGTGTTCCACTTGTTTACTAACATGTCATCTTGACCTTTTGGAATGGGTTTTACTTTTTATATTTATTGTTATTTTTTATAGTTTTTTTTGTCTAAATTACTTGCAATGCACCTCCTGGACTTACCTATTGAGGTAGGTATGTTGATCATCAACCACCTAGACCTTTTGACTAAGCTAGACTTGTATGAACACTGCGAAGAACTACGGGCTTATTTCGGGGCCCGACACGTGAAAGAACTAGTTTTAAGTGGCCAAGCCTCCTCTAATTTACTCGTGAGAAGACTGCTGCATGACCAAGGCCAAAATGTCCGGACCCTCATCCTGACAGGGGTTCCCTATCTGACCCTGGAACTCCTGAGCTATACATTCGAAACCATGGACCGCTTGGTCACGTTAGACATCAGTTTGACCCAGATATACCTTGATGATTTCGTCTCAATGTGTCCTAAGAGCATCCAGAATATTTCAGTCAACTTCTTCAAAGCACCCCGGAAAGTGAGGTCAGAATATATGTGGAATAAAGCTGTGTTGCTGTTCCAACAGCAGAATTTCCGGAAAATACACTTCGTTGTGTTCAATTTGATGGATTCAGACCTGCCGCTGTTGTTGCTAAAAGATGTGACCAAACCGGAAGACTTAAAAGTGACTTTAGCCGATAACTTCGAAACTACATACTTTGAGAGTCTTCGCGAAGCTGACGTACAGCCTTCTTACACAATCGAACCGAACTTTGCCAAGCTAACCTATCACATTCGCGATTGCCGAATAACGTACAAGCGATCGAAGACCCTAAAGGGCATTTCCAACCTTAACTACGAAGATTTAGAGTACATATTCATTATGTACTTGGAAAACATATACATTTACACCTCACCGGAACTAGGATCTTTGTTCAAAAAGGCCTGTCACGATGTTGACATCAGAATATGCCCAAAACTTCCTGAAGATATCCTGCTAGACGGCAACATTGTATTCAAAGCTTGGAATAAAAGAGACTTCGATTTGAACCAGTCTTTCATTGAGGCATTGCAAGCGGAGTTTAAGGACTATTTCCCCAAATACATCTGCATGCATGAGGGCATCAAAGAGATGTGCATTTGCAAAGCAAGTGGCGACTGGATTTGCGTAGATGGATGCAACGGCTTCGAGGAGAAAATAGAATATTTGCCCAAGAACGTAATACTGACAGAGTTCTGTCGCAACTGTGGACATGTTAGGAAATGCAACAAACCACTCACTCTTTCAATTGATACTACTTCTATGTCCAACATAACATATTTGAGACTGAGCAATGTGCCTTTAAATCTAGATTTTTTTGGCAAACTATTCATTTTATGTCCGAAATTGGAAACTCTAGATATGTATGAAGAATCTTTTGACGGTCTCCGATCGCGAAGTGGATACCTAAAGTGCCTAGCACAGTCTATCCACACAGCAAGCAGTCTCAAGAATATAAAGATAACGACAGTGAATATAAACTACGCAACAATGTTTGGGGCATTCAGCAAATGCAAAACGCTAGAAAACATTCATTTTTGTGAATACGAAAGATTTGTTGACGACGAAACTGTGCCGGTTGATGAAATAGTCGCGTTTCTGAAGAATTGTGATAAACTGTACAGCGTTTTCATTGAATGCGATTTGTTTGAGGAAACCATAGCCTTATATCGGAGCCTTTTTAAGGAAATTATCCTGTCAAGGGCACTGGCCCACCTTTCAGTGGAGTTTTGCGAATGCTATCGAGGTTGGAACCCCCATATACAAGTGTTCAACCCGAGTCCGCTGCATGTGCTCGATTGAAGTGACGAAATACAGTTTTGATATCGATTCTTTGTTTTATTGCCATGGTGGTTTCGAAAATCGATTCGGTAGAAAATCGATTATTGGTTGCGCAAATGCCTCGGTTCTTGATGGATTTGTGAAATGCGTTTTGCAAGTTCACACGAGATATTTATTTATTATCACATGTTGAGATTTCTTTGATAATGACAAAGTATAAAATGACAATTGTTTTTTTCTTTTAGCATTGTTATATCAAATCCTCCTAAAAACAAGAGCCATGAGTATCACTTCCAAAGTCATTTTCGTTTTTTGTGCTTTACATGTAAGTATTTTGATATTTTTTTCATTAGATTCGCTGGTTGGTTTTTTATTAACATCATAGGGTCCTGGGCTAATTTGTAGTATTTGAATTAGCAGTGTGGAGTACTTACTTGATTGGCTTATGGTTTATCAAACTACCTATTCAGTGTCTTGTTTATGTGTCCATCTCCAAAATATTAAAGAGTGTGTATATATACAATGTCCCCAGTTTTTTCAAATATACAGGAATTGAACGAAATAGAAATCTTCCAGGTGTATGACTGAATTTATTGACTATTTGTAAGAACATCGAGAAGGTAAAAAATATGATTTCCTCAACTAAATGTTCTTTCAGATAACTTCAATAAAACCATACTCCACGCCAAACTACTACGGACCACACTATCAATCAACCGACCAATCGCAGGACTCCTCCCAGATTTCCAGCCAATCACAGTGGGCCAGCTCTCCCATCACCTATGGGGGAACAGTCTACACGTCACTCATGTCAGAAATGCCAATCAACACGGTTTCACCATTGAACTGCTCTCCTATTGGCTATCCAAAGACACAGTCTAATAATAAAGGAATAAGCAGTAAAGAAACTCCAAACGTTCTGTTTCCGAACCAAATTTCCTACTCTACGGTTGTTGATGGGGATTTGGTGTCTTTAACGTACGCTATACCTCAGTCTACCCCTAAGGGACATTGTTGTTGCTGTTGCCATAATAAAATGTAATTGTTGATATTGTTATTATAGTTTGTGTTATGAAGGTGTCTTTTTATTTCTATGCATCCATCTGTATAGATACATAGCAATGTATGCTACTAGCGACCCGCTCCGGTTTCGCCGGGTATAAAAAATATAGTCTACTCCACTATTTACTGGATGTTATTATACATATAAACCTTCCTCTTAAATTACTCTATCTATTAAAAAAACCGCATCAAAATCCGTTGCGTAGTTTCAATGATTTAAGCATACAAAGGGACATAGGGACAGAGAAAGCGACTTTGTTTTATCCAGAGTTTGACCCATAAAGTCAGATTATCCAAGAATATAAACAATATAATGTACTTGATACTGGCAAAATATATTAAAGAAAATTTTGTTGATGTTTGTTTTTATTTATATAAATCTATTTTATTTATATTGCAATAGTAGTTCTATTGCTGAAATAATAAAATAGAAAAAGCATTAACTGAGCAATATTGTTTAATATTTTTCTAGAATCTTTTGAATGCATAACTGTAACCAAAAATTATACACGTAAGTAATACTCGTAAACACTGTTTTAAAATGTTAACTAGTTTATCTGATGTTCAATATATAAATCTATATGGCACTCACGGCATCCCAATGGGATATGCAAAGAGTATCGATCACCACTTTGATCCTGACAAATCTCTTTTGCTTTACTCACACTCATTAACCTTCTCATACATGCTCTTCTGTTCTTCACTACGTACACCCGCCTTGAGAAGTATGTCACCAATTTTTAAATATTTATTTTTCCAGATAATTATCAACATGTTTTACAATACTGAACTATGAATATACATACGTGTTATAATATATAATCTTTGAAGAGTCAAAATGTTATTCAAGTATCACATATTGTATGCAACTGCCTTCCTTTTAACTATACTGGGTAAGAATTATATTAATTATAAAAAACCATTACAAAACAATGAGGAAAAACATCGTGAGTAAACCATTCTATCCGTCGGGATAGGTAATAGTAAGCCAACATACGTCAATACGGTTCACTACCTATTACGTTGGATGCTGTCTTTAGTGAAACGCGGGCTTTGAGTGACTCATGCCTAACATGCTTTCGAAGCTTCGGAAATGGGCTCTCAAGCTTCTGACTACCGTATGAATGTAAAAAGCTTATCACAAATAGTTTTAGCACAATACCCACACTAGTCGAGGACGTAAAAAGAATGCTAACTAGCTGTCTTTCTTTGTATTGGGTTTGGTATTGGGGAATCGACTAGCAACCTGTTACCGATGTTAAATATGACTGCCATCATAACTACAGATTCAATGGTTAAAATAAGCAAAAATATTTTTATGTATCTTAGGTTTTGTCCACCCGAAAGGGATGAAAGGACGAGAATGTATATGAATTTAGATACGAGCAAAGTATAGTGCGGAGGATCGTTGATTAAAAACATGGTCATATAAATCATTTCTTATTATTCACCTAATATGACGAAGTTTTCTTTAATTGAAAATTTATTTTACGACACTATATAAATGTCTTGATCATAATATCTTATTATCTAAAGCACTGTTCGATATTGGTCATTAAATTTGGTTGTGTTTTGAAAATTATTCACGTAAAAGGTTTATATACACCAACTATTTACACATACATACATAAATACAAATCAAGCCCGTTTCTCTGTAGAGGAGTAGCCCGAGATCGATCCCCATCTGTCCTGATCCTGACAAACCACTTCACTTCATTGACATCCATACACCTCCTTATATACACTCGGATATCATATGTACTTCTAACGTCACCCTTTGTCAATATGTCGTCTATCTGACTGTCATACGACTTATTTGGCCGGCCCCTACGTAACCGCCCTTCCACTTTACTCACATATCGTCGTATGACAGGTAAAACTCATTAGGAACACTTTTAGATATTTTTGTGTTCACCAATTGATATAATTAGTAGATACTAGTGACCTGCTCCGGCTTCGCACGGGTATAAAATATATAGCCTACTCCACTATTTAATTGATGTTATTATACACATAAACCTACCTCTTGAATCAATATATCTTATTTTTAAACACTCGCGATTTATACTCATTTTAATAATTATGTGAGACCGGGTCAAATCACGATAAATTTATAAAGATAAGTGATTACCTTTATTTTGCCCGACGTTTCGACCCAGTTGCATAGGCCGTGGTCGCGGGAAGATATCACTTATCTTTATAAATTTATCGTGATTTGACCCGGTCTCACATAATTATTAAAATCAATATATCTTTTAAAAAAAACGCATTAAAATCCGTTGCGTAGTTTCAAAGATTTAAGCGTACAAAGTGACATAGGCACAGAGAAAGCGACTTTGTTTTATACTATGTAGTGATTTATTGCACTTCACCAACATATATTCCTTTTGTCCATCTACTTTCATTCATTTGGACTATAATTCTGATACTTTTACAGCTCAAGAAGAAAAGAATAAATGCAACAAATCTAAAAGAAATCTAGATTTGAGTTCTAAATGCAGAATCAGGTCACCTAGGAGTAATGACAATAAGACTAGTGCATTGGAATGTACTGAAGAAGACGGTAAGGTTAATTTTGGTAATCAACCAACATATTAATTCAAAAACAAACGCGTTCACGACCATTAACCCTGGTGTGGTAGTCAGAGGTCCAGGTTTCCATCTCCGCAATCGTGGAGGTAGTGATTCCATGACCACCTCGAACCGACTGGCCTACTTGATACTTAATGTGACAGGTACCTTTTACAAGCACTGTCTAATAATTATCAATACAAAAAAACAAACGCGTTCACGACCATTAACCCTTGCGTGGTAGTCAGAGGTTCAGGTTTCCATCTCCGCAATCGTAACTAACTCGAACCCACGTGTTGACCAGAGAGTCAGTACTCAATGTGACAGGTGGTTGCAACTTTGTCGCCGTTTACAAGCACTGACTATTAAGAAATACATTCCTTTAATCCCTTTCGGGGTTTCTGAGTTGACTTGCCAGCAAGAACGGCAGCTAGTTAGCTTTCTTTTCACGTCTCAAGCAAGGGCCTAGCATATGATTTACTTGTCTTGTGAAATAATTGTGATGTTTTTCTTTAAAGATTTCAGCTCAGATGTTTTTAAGCCCTCAAATGGGTCGAGGAGTGATCGCATTATTGGAGGGACCAATGCCTCTATAGAAGATTACCCTTTCTTGGTGCAGGTTCGTAAATATACATATACTCATATATCTAAACATTTAAAAGATTTGCCTGTACGAAGATAGACCGCCCTTTTCCCTGTAAAGTGGTAGGCAGAGATCACGGATCCCCATCTGCCTCGATCCTTAACCACTTTTGCTACATTGATACTCATATACCCCATCATACACACTCCGTGGTTATAGGTACTCCTAAGGTCACCCTTTTTCAATATAGTGTCTATCGACTGTCATATGTCTTATTAGGCCGGCCCCTACGTAACCAGTCTCCTCATATATTTATAAGTTAGGTTATTTGTTTAATTATTGTCGCTTGTCCCATGTTACTTTTTAACACACACTTCCCGTTTCTCTTCTGGGACGTAAAAAGAATGCCAACTAACTGCCGTTCTTCTCATAAGAGGCCACTACGGAACCAGGAATAATGAAATCTATTGATCGATGGACTACTTACCTATCAATGTTACTTATTACTGTCGTCATAACCCCAATTGGAATGCTAGGCTTAGGAGATATCAAATCTCCGAATTTCTGTCCACCCCGAAAGGGATTAAAGTGCGTAAATGTATATGTATGTATTTTCATCCACAGATTATTAACAGAGTGGACTATGTATGCTGTGGAAGTCTGATTAAGCTTGATATCGTCCTGACGGCCGCCCACTGTGCATCGTGAGTTACATACACACGCTGTAGATATAGTTCATCTTTAGTATGGGCTGTTTCTTCTGGGGTACAATATAGTATTAAGATTAAAACTAACATAACAAAGAGACCATTTGACGACCTCCGTGGTGCGATTGATTAAACACCTGAACGCTAATCGTGAGGTCCCGGTGGAGGCAGAGTTAAGAACTACGCTTTTCTACTGCTTTCCAGTCTGGTCATTGATTATATATGCTATATATCAATATATAATATGTTTATATTTGTTCAATATACGTTGACTAGTACCCAACACAAGTCTTAAATGAACTTACCAAGGGGCTAGTTCTATTGGTGTAATAATGTCAAATATTATTATTATTAATATTATTGCTAGCCTATAGCCCAATTGATTCCATATATCCCTAGTCCCTTAGTCTTACAACATGCCGGAATGAACGGTAGCTAGTTAGCATTATTTTTACGTCCCACGGAAATTACGTCCCATTGTGTATTGATAAATGAACACGCATTCACGACCATTAACCCTTGCGAGGTTTCCATCTCCGCAATTGCGAAGGTAGTAATTCTATGGACACCTCGAACCCACGTGTTGACCAAATAGTCAGTACTCAATGTGACAGGTGGTCAGCCATGTCGCCATTTACAAGCACTAACTATTACTTTCTCACGATGTTTCACCGTATAATTCGATGCATTTCGTAAATGTGTTTTTATTACGAAAATGTACATAGAAATTCATTAAACTTCATTACCATTGGTACATGCTCAAGCGGGATTTGAACCCTGTACCCACTGATACAGAGCCAAGCCCCAAACAACTGAGCTACGTCGAATTAATGTATTTATCTATATATAATATGCATATATTTCTTAAATATACGTTGACTAGTACCCTTAACACAAGTCTTAAATGAACTTACCAAGGGGCTAGTACAGTTGGTGTAATAATGTCCAATTATTATTATGTATTATTATTCTTTAAAGATCTTCCTTTCTTCCTCTCCAGCGGAGAAATGACTCCCTTCAACTACTTCGTGTACGCAGGCTCTTCTCTTCTGTTCAACGGCACGAAGTTCGGCGTGAAGGTCATCCGACGCCATCCCCTGTGGTTCGGAAAGGTGTTGCAGCATGACTGCGCCCTTTTCTACTTGGAGAAGAAGGTTCTATGAAATTGATTTTATATAATAAGAGTACTATAGTATATTCGCATTAAGAAAATAGTGACGTCATCATGCCCTCGCGGTTGGACCAATGAGACGTGACAACGGTTGTCTGCAATTGGTCAATGTTACTTGTTTTCCCATTTACTCACGTCTCATTGGTCAGTTTAACCTCTGTACATCATGACGTCACTATTTACTTAACGTGAATAGCCTATAGCTACCTTTAGATATAAGATATACAAACATATGTATATTATTTTGAAGAGGCTCTTCGAAGAGGCATTCTGTTTATTCAAAAGGGTTAAAAACTTAATTATATCTATATTTGTCCTATGCTAGTCTGGGACGCAAAAATAATGCTAACTAGCTGCTATTCGTCGCTGCATGTCGTCGAAGAATACTAAGGAAAAAAGGGGTATTTGGATTCTATTGAAGAATGGGCTAGCAACCTATCATTTATATTATGTATAAAATTTAGCTTATATTACTTGTGGATAATGTAGATTTCGAATGAAGAAAGATAGTTTTCGAATCGGTGTGACAGTTATTGAGCTCTTTATATAAAAGTGTAGATAAGGATTTTGAATATCATTAGTATTATATAAGACGTTACCAATGTTCCATTATAACATTGCAACCCCAGTATTCATGCTAAGGTGACCTAGGAGATAATATATTTCTTAACTGTGTTTCTTAACTACCCCGAAAGGGATTCAAGGACATGAATGAATACGTAAATATCACTAATAAAACAATATTTTAGTAAAAGTGTCGTTAAATATTCTTAATGATTAAAAATGAAACTAATTATACTATTTACTATTTCTAAATGCAATATTCAACAGTAAATTAAATATTAAATACCTAATTTGAATATGATCGAAGCCTCACTTCCAATACAACGAATATTTCTGTGTAAGAAACTTCAGGTTGTCCAATAAGAATCCGAATGGGGAAGCTGCAATCAAATTATAATGAAACACTACATCATTGAAACGTCGCGTAGCAAAGCTAATGCTTTGTTTATAAAATATACGCGATAAGCCCCGTTTTCTTTTAAAATGATGTAATAATGTCCTATCACTACATAGTATAAAACAAAGTCGCTTTCTCTGTCCCTATGTCCCTTTGTATGCTTAAATCTTTGAAACTTCGCAACGGATTTTGATGCGGTTTTTTTGAATAGATAGAGTGATTCAAGGAGAAGGTTTATATGTATAATAACATCCATTAAATAGTGGAGTAGGCTATATATTTTATACCCGTGCGAAGCTGGAGCGGGTCACTAATATATTAATATTATTACATTTTTATGCTAAGGTTGAGCTGCCCGGAGTGGTTCCCGCACAGATTCCGCCTCAAGGTTTCGAGTTGCCCGACTATATCTCCGCCACGGCTGTAGGATGGGGTTTCTATATCGTAAGTAGCTGTATAAAGTATATAGAATATACATACATACGGCTGTACATATAAGAGTACTCAGCCTTCGCATTTCGTAAAATTATATTAACGAAACGCGTCGAATACTACGGTGAGGGAATACATCGTGAGGAAACCTACCTGTTCCTGTCACATTGAGTACTGACTATCTGGTCTACACATAGAATTACTACCTTCGAAATTCCGAAGATGGAAACCTGAACCTCTGACTTCCCCGCAAGGGTCGTAAACGCGTTTTTTTGTTTTATATTTCGTACAGTTCGTACAGTGTATTTCGTATTTTGTAGTCAGTGCCTATATACGGCGATACGGTTCACTACCTATCACGTTGGGTGCTGTCTGTCTAGTGGAACGCGGGCTTCGAGTGACCCATACCTAACATGCTTTCGAAATTTCGGAGATGGGCATTCAAGCCTCTGACTACCACGTAATAAAAAAGGGAGTGTGTATACACAAGTCGTGAAGCGTATGTATGTATGTATTTCGTACATATATTGTAAATGATCTTACAAGTATCTGTATTCCAGCTTGGCATAAAGCAACCGTCTAAATACCTGCAAAAGTTGGACGTGAGGATAATCAACCGCAGCGACTGCATGAAACAGCTGGGCAAAATAGTCATCTACAATGGACGCAACCTCGAGATCACCAACAACAAATATTGCACGCATTTTAGCCCCGGGCTTGAAGGTAAATGAATCATTCAATCAATCAGCCTATGTCAGTCCACTGCTGGACGTAGGCCGCCCCAAGATTACGCCACAAAATTCGATCACTCGTGGCCCTCAGCCAACCACTACCAGCGACCCTTTTCAGGTCATAGGTCCATCTAGAAGGGGGGCGTCCTACACTACGTTTAAATTACGTACGTTTAAATTTATATATAGACGTAAATATTTTGAACATTTAGGAGTAAAAACAACGTCAAAGACAAAAGATCTTCTCAAAATTCTATACAGCATAAGTATGGGTTATACATACTCGTACATACACATCTTTTTCCTTCGAGGGCGGAGATTTTTGATCCTTACATACCTCTTTCGTTTTATTGATAACCGTATACCTCCTCATACACACTTGGCGGTTATAGATACTTCTAACTTACCCTTCTTCAGTTTATAGTTTTTTGTCGTATAACGAAGAAAGAGGCTTAAAATATACATCATATAAATTTAATATAATTAATTCAATATTTCGACGTAGTTCAGTTGTTTGGAGCTTGACAATGTATCAGTGGGAACAGGGTTCAAATCCCGCTTGAACATGTACCAATGGGAATAAAGTTTAATGAATTTCTATGTACATTTTCGTGCTAAAAATACATTTATGAAATGCATCGAATACTACGGTGAGGGAAAACATCGTGAAGAAACCTACCTGTTCCCCGAATAGGTAAATGGTGCTTGTAAATGGCGACATCGCGAAGTTTCGAATCTACACGTTCACGACTAGAAAATGGGGATGTGTGATCCATGCCTCACACTTTATTATTTATTTATTAATTAATAATACAGATATTTTTGTGACATGTAAAACATTATACACAATTATTACAAATCTCTATCCGAAACGTAACTATTACGTACGTCGCATCTAAGTACGTTTGTATGTTTTATCACTGTGTATATTATGTATATAATATATACTTAGTATATCTATATGAATAGTGTTTAATGGAACATCAGATAATACCACAACACTCCTAAAATAGTGAATCGTACACCAAAATAATACAGTCCCAACTCAAGCCTAACCTTTGCTATATTTTGCTGTGCGTTTAGCTATATTTTGGTGTACATTTCAGTATTTTAAATGAGCATTGAATTATTTTCCTATCTATAAATGGTATGCAACTAGTGACAAACTTCGGTTAGGGTGCTGTCGGAAGATCAGCTTAGCTGCATCAAATACTGAGACAGCACCTTTTCATGCATCGAGTGCCTACTCTTTAATATTGTTGAGTCAAAGTGTGTATATAATAGTGTTATGTAAAAATAAGGAGTGAATAAATATATTTTTCTTTATACCTTTCTATCGTTTTAAGAGATTCGCGATTAATAACTAAGGTTAATAATAAAGGTCATTTTATGATATAAAAACTTACGCGATAAATCCCGTTAGTTATAATATCTTTATTTATTTATTTATTAAGGAAACAAAACAGAAATGAACACAGAAAAGAAATACATAAAAAAGGATACATAGGAAAATAAATGCACTCATTTCCATAAATATGTCTCACAACAACACACAAAATGATAAAATGAAAAAACTGAACCGAAATAACAAATGACAAATTGGAAATTTGAC
Organism: Leucoptera coffeella; assembly: GCA_030578115.1. NCBI lineage: Eukaryota > Metazoa > Arthropoda > Insecta > Lepidoptera > Lyonetiidae > Leucoptera > Leucoptera coffeella. Next base: position 14,550 of record JAMBLF010000564.1, on the reverse strand, counting down.
TCAAAGTAGTACAAATTTTTAAGAAAAATAATAAAAGGAGTTATAAGTAAATGTACGTTATTATACATTAATAAATTAATTTAGTGCATTTGTATGCCAAATAGGTTACGGAGTATGCCAAGGCGATTCGGGAGGACCTCTGCTAATAGATGGCGTAGTTATAGGGGTTTGTTCCTACACGGTGGGCTGCGCGCATCCTTACTTCCCCGCCGTGTATACCAGAGTTTCTAGGTACACCAACTGGATTGTTGAGGTGATTTATTAAATACGTATTTTGTCTTTGAGCCTGGAAAAACCATAAACATTATTTTAAGAAAAATGATCTATTTCACTATGAAAGCTTTCTTGCTAAGCCCGTCATTCCTGTAAAACCCATTTTGTGATATCTCAAAAGTATAAGAACATAGCTTTGCCGCTATGAAACGTTCAAACAAAAATCCGCGTCCTAAAATACGTAACAAACAGATTTTTGTCTTGTATCAAAAGTTACGATTTTGTCTTTATCGGTTCTTCCAGGCGCAACGTAGATTTGTAAGTAAGTTTTTTAATCCCGTTCGGGGTGCGTAGGTAGTTAAAAGGTATGAGGTGAGGAGATTAGGTGCTATCAAGGAGTTACTTTAACTTGGTGAAAGTTAAGTTTGATAGCCCATCGCCCAAAGAATTCTATGAACTCTTTTATCCGTAGTCACCTACTAGACATGCCATCAGGAACGGCGGCTCGTTAGCATTGTACCAGACTTAACTTAGTTAGGGACTTACCTTAAATTACAACTGGGGCCCAGGTCTACCTTTGCATTTTAGTGCAATCGTAATTCAATATCACTTTAGTAATAGTGTGGAGTCGAATGGCGCCTTAAAAATGGTGACATATTTTGTCACGAAACATTGGAGACAGGTTGCTGGCCTATAACATAAAATATTCAATTTGCCTGAACACATATTATGTCTCTCCAGAGTAGTATGTAGGCAGAGATCATGAAACCTAATTTTTTCTCGATCCCAGCAAACTACTTCTCTGCATTGTCATACATACACCTCTTACATACTCGGAAATTAAAGGTACGTCTAACATCAACATTTTTCAGTATTTCATATATGCCATATATTTGATCGTATACATACATATACAACTATGAGTGCCTATCGGAGAGGACAGAACTTCGAATACGTTATTATATTTTCTAGGTCTCTTAATAGTATAAATCGTCAAACGGCTTATTATAAACATGTTTAATATTTAATTTGCTTTTCAGATGGCAAGTAGAGGTAGCGTGTCAAAGGAACCAATGTTACTTTTTATGACAATTGTAGAGATCTTTGGTATATTAAAACTATGCGTAAATTAATGTGGATTTTACTCTTTTCTGCTTATTCAATATTTTACACATATTTGTTCAATTTGGATACTCATGAGAATGTTAAGTAGCTTCCGTTCATACCGGCATTTCGTAGGAGGGAACTAAGGAACTAGGTATAAATGGAATCTATAGGGTGATGGGCTAGGAACCTATCACCAATATTCCATATGACATACCTTTCATGGTAGTCAAAACCTCGGAGAGACGATAATATTCTCGTTTAAGCATGAATGTTGGAGTTATGATATGTAACAATGACGAGAAGAGTTTTTTTGACTTTGACCCCTAATCCCTTAGTCGCCTCCTACGACGTGCCGTGAAGAATGGCAGCTAGTTAGCACCTACATACAGTTTTGGCATAAAGTATTTACATAAATTCCAATGTCGTTGCATTTGCACATTACATTCACTTTTATAAAACGAATCTTGACGTTCTTTGGCAATAGCATAGTGGCATCTATCTTTCACGAGCGATCAACAATTAATTCGTTTTGCAACTATGAAGCAAAACCCATTTTCAGAGTATCGAAATACCTATTTTATTGTGTTAATGTTAGAGATGGTAATTAACATAGGATATTGATTTCGAAATATTTTTGATACATCGATTTAGTGTGCCTAGCGTGAAGAATAGAAGAGCATGTATGAGAAGGTTAATGGGTGTGAGTGAAGCAAGAGATTTGTCAGGATCGTTCCAGGTGGCGATCGATAGTCACTGTCTATCCTGTTAGGGACGTAGAGGGGTGAATATATAGTATGCAGATTTTAATAGGGTTCGTGAGGTTATATATCCTAAAACAATGTAATAAACGGTCAACACTTGTAAAGAGATTTTTACTATCTAGTGAAAGCTATGTAAATTGTACTTATAGTTACCATATTATTATCTCCTAGTGTGTATTTAGAACCTCTTCACAATCAATATATGTGGGATGGCCTTTAAAGTAGAAATATGAGTATGTAGTGTGAGAGAGGCTTTAGGTTTATCCCTTAGTTCTCATTCCGTTTTTGTGCTCTCTCTCTTTTGAAGCGCTGAGGTGCGAAGACGTGTTTCGTGAAAGACGATATATTGTGAAGTTTTGTACTGTGAATTTCGATAATAAACGTGCGAATATCAATGAGAAGACTTTCATTTGCAAACCACACCGTTTCCATTACCACATATATATAAAAAAATCAGGATTTTCTATCTAGGCACCCGTAATCATAAGCTACCTAACAAACTAATATTCTACCTCCGCACACTCCCTCGCCAACTATAGCCACTTACAAAACACCGAAATGGAGAAACAATCTCGAGACGCTCTCTCGGTCCGACACAATACCGGCGTTGCGTCACCGTGTACCCGCCGAGAATCGAACGGGCAACCTTGACATGTTACGCGAGCCAAGGTGAAGATCGGCAACTAGTCTGCGCTTATGTAACTGTTGGGTAACTTAATTAAGTTACGGTTCACGACTCACTTGTTCGGAGAGGTGGGTAGAAGGTTGCAGTTCGGTTGTGTGGTTGAATAAATGTTATGGGGTTTGCCAGGTTTGGGAGAAATTTGTATTCGTGATCTATGTATACTCTATAGAGAAACTGTCTTTGTTTGATTTGATACCCAAAAGTATTAAACCACGTCTTCTATATATCACTTTTACCAGAGATAATATAATATACTAGTAGTAGTAATGCATACTAGTCTGTGAAGTAAAAACGATGATAACTAGCTGCCGTTCTTTCCGGCATGTCATATAAAGTGATAAAGTGACTAATTGTAGGATCCACTGTGTCCTACAGGAAAAAGAGGAAAATTCCTACCTGGGCAGGTGTTCGTCCAGGCTAATGGTCTGAGTTGGAAATTTGTTTAGATCTTATTTCCGTTAAATATTTCAATTGTGCGTTCTAGGATATTGATTTTGGTAATTATTATTTTATTACAAATATAGGTTAATTATGTTTAACTAAGGATAAATGTAATCTATAGGGCGATGGACTTACAACCTGTCACCAATGTTGACAATGACACCACAACCCCAATATTTATGCTGAAAAGTGACCTAGAAAATATTATGTCTCCGAGGTTCTGTCCACCCCAAAAAGGATAAAAGGACGTGAATGTATATGTATGTAACTCTTAAATAAGCTTACCCCCACTCATATTGCACTCGATTACATAAGACTCCATTTTGAAGGGCGTTTACGTAATCAGATATTGTAAACATTGACATACATTCCAAATTAATAAGCATTTTTACTTTTCACACATACATATAAATATATTCAAGCCTATATGTCCCTAAGGAGATAGGCAGGGACTGTTGATGGCCACCTGGAACGATCCTGACAAATCTCTCTTGCTTCACTCACACCCATTAACCTTCTCATACATGCTCTTCTGTTTACAACTTCAAAATCTGTAGAGATTGGCACAGGCTTTAGTGCATATCATCGTCACGGTACCAATAGTCACAAAAACGAAGATTTTATCTACGATGAGAGAAAACATGATGAGGAAACTAAATTAATTCTCGAAACAGGTAATAATCAGTACTTATAAATGCCATATTGAAAAAGGGTGACGTAAGAAGTACCTATAACCGCCGAGTGTGTATGAGGAGATGTATGAGTATCGATGAAGCGAATGTGATCTGTCAGTATCGGGACAAATGGGGATCCGTAATCTTTGCCTACCCCTCTAAAGGAAATCAGGCGTGATACGTATGCATGTATGTAAATGATGCCATGGCTTACCACCTGTCACATTGAGTACTGACTATCTGGTCAACACCTTGTTTTGAGGTGGCCATGGAATCTACCTTCGCAATTGCGGAGTTAGTGCTGCGAACCTCTGAACCCAAGGGTTAATGGTTAATATAGGAAAGTAAGCCATGTCGCCATTTACAAGCACTGACTATTATCTGTTCGGGGAACAAGTATGTTTCCTCACGATGTTTTCCCTCACCGTATAATTCGATGCATTTCGTAAATGTGTTTTTATTACGAAAATGTACATAGAAAATCATTTACTTCATTTCCATTGGTTCATGCTCAAGTAAAGTTCTGATGATATTGATATCAAACATTGCTCACAAGTTGTATCTGTTAGGTGATGAGCTATTAACCTCTATTTACATAGCCAGTTAGCATTAAGTTAAAGTTCACGCTAACGTAAGCCGGGGTTGTTACAGCATGGATACATCACATCTGTGAGAAGTTCCTAGTCCATCAATATATGCGATATACCTCAATGTTTTTCTTGGATTAGGTGTTATCTCTATTAATAATAATAATAATATTTGGACCTTATTACACCAATTGAACTAGCCCCTTGGTAAGTACATTTATGACTTGTGTTAAGGGTTCTAGTCAACGTATATTTAAGAAATATATACATATTATACATAGATAAATACATATATAGCATATATAATTAACGACCAGACTGGAAAGCAGCAGAAATAAAAAGAAGCGTAGTTCTTAACTCTGCCACCACCGGGAATCGAACCCGGGACCCCACGATTAGCGTTCAGGTGTCTAACCGATCGCGCCACGGAGGTCGTCAAATAAGTTTCTGTAAGGTGTTATCTCTATTAACTCTATTAACCTTCTCGAGCATTGATAGTCGTGATGTGTATGTGCAACTGCCATTGAGCCGCAACCAATCGATCTCTGATCACCCTCTGCAGAACAATCGTGACTAATGCTCGAAATTAATGGATCTTTCTTGCACTTTGAACCGTATGTATAGGTTGGACTTAGGTGTCAATTTCCAAAATTGCGTCCGTGGCTTAATTTGTGAAGGATGAGTTTCTCCAATGTTACAAGGTTTGATTCTCAACCAGAGTATGTATGTACTGAAACATAAATTACCAGATTTTAAATTAAACATAACAAATACTACGCTTGTAAAGCGAAGCAAAATATTAAAATAGCGAAATTCGTTACATTTGCTTTACGAAAAACTAACACAACTATTAGTGAAGTGATATTGAAATACGATTTTGTTAAAGGCTTTAGTGGACTTGGGGGCCATAGTATGTCACAGTAAACCACCACCATGGTTTATGGGACATTTTAAGTAACTAATATTCCACAATAGTGTCATTGCAACCCGAATGGGTATTTAGTAACGTGCACAGGTGATTTTGACCTAAGCCTTGAAAGAGTTGTAAGAACTTCAGTATATTATATAGTAATATTTTATTGGGAAACCTCATACATTATACTTTAATGCACATTTCAAATTCTGCATAAGGATTTATCGTGATATAATATTTGGTATGTCTACTTATTTTACATTATATAAAATAAAAACTTTAATAATTATAATACATCTAATAATACATACATATACCTATACATTCACGTCCTTTAATCCTTTTCGGAAAGGACAGAACCTCCTAGATATAATAAGATAAATTGCTAGGCCATCAAATAATAGATTAAGTCCATACCCAACCTATAACTACGGCACTATTAGCCCAAGAAATAGTGAAATGAATAGAAACAGGCCTTGACCCGCTTCGCGTTGCCATGCCGCCGCACAGCTTACATCAGCCCCTGCCGTGTGGCAACGCTGACAGTGCGGATCTGGGACTCAACATTGCAATCATTCATTTGATCTCTTATAGGGTAGACATAACCTAAGATACTATAATATTACATATATTAACCTAACCTAAGTACCTTTCTTTGGCTGCTACCGGAGGACCAGTGATGCGGCCTAGCTGCATCGTATACTGAGGCAGCACCTTTTCACTGCATCAAGGTTTCCATTTTATTTGATTACTAGTGACCCGCTCCGGCTTCGCACGGGTATAAAATATATAGCCTACTCCACTATTTAATGGATGTTATCATACATATTATAAACCTTCCTCTTGAATCACTCTATGTATTAAAAAAAACCGCATCAAAATCCGTTGCGTAGTTTCAAAGATTTAAGCATACAAAGGGACATAGGGACAGAGAAAGCGACTTTGTTTTATACTATGTAGTGATGTCATTTGTCACATAGGTGACAGGTTGCTAGCCCGTTGTCCCTTAGTTCCCATTGCCACTTTCCAGACTAGTAAAATGTATTTATCAGTTAGTACAGGGTTCAAACCTCGGAACATAACATGTGTATTATACATATTATTATTTCTGATTTTATATGTACATTTTGACAATAAATACATTTGCGAAGTGTTTCGGTTAGTTCCCCAAACAGGTAACAGTCAGTGCTTGTAACTGTTGACATGGCTTACCACCTCTTACATTGAGGATTGACTATCTGGTCAACACGTGGGTTCGAGGTGGCCATAGGATTAACATAACATACGCTTCACGACTTGTGTATGCACACTCCTTTTTATTGTGGCGGGGTAGCTAGAGGCTTGAATGCCCATCTCCGAAATTTCCAAAGCTTGTTAGGTAATAATATACAAAAAAACAAACGCATTCACGACCATTAATCCTTACGGAGTAGTCAGAGGTTGAGGTTACCATCTCTGCGATTGCGAAGGTAGTAATTATATGGCCACCTCGAACCCACGTGTTGACCAGATAGTTAGTACTCAATGTGACAGGTGATACACTAACTATTACCTCTTCGGGGAATAGGTAGGTGTCCGCACGATGTTATCCCTCAGCGTCTTATTCAATGCATTTCGTAAATGTATTTTTATTATGAAAATGTACATAGAACTTTACTAAACTTATTTCCATTGGTACATGCTTAAGCGGGATTTGAACCTTGTACCCACTGATACAGAGTCAAGCCTTAAACAACTGAGCTACGTCTACAAACATACATATATGATTAAGCCTCTAACTATCTCGCAAGGGTTAATGGTTGTATATCTGTTAAAGAGGTATTTCTAGGTAACCTAAGTATATTACCTAACTAGTGCAACATCGTATCTCATCCTACTAACATAATAAACACATAATGCACAATTTTTTTACTCTTAAGTAAACCAGACAATATCAAAGTAATATAAATTCTATTACTTTAAAAATAAAGTTTAATTTCACCTTTCTTTCAAAAGCATTATATTTAAGTAAACCAGAAGAGTCATCTTCAATCGAAAATAGACTTTAAAGCCTTGAAATAGAGTCCTTTTTAACACTAAGTTCATTAACGAAGTAATTTACATTTTATGTTTTAAAGTAATAAGGTGCAATTTAGAATGCATTTCTTAAGTGTTCTGATTCAGTAATGTCTTCACGCGAGATGTGGTTCAGTGTGTCAACGGTGAGTGATAGAGTTGCGTGGATAGGACCTTTGTAAAAGTGATCTACATATACGAGTATATATAATTATATATTGCGCCTCTACGTCCCTAAAAGGATAGGCAGAGACTATCAATTGCCACTTGGAACGGGTGACAAATCTCTCTTGCTTCACTCACACCTATTAACCTTCTCATACATGTTCTTCACTACGTACACACGCTTTTCTTAAAAGTTCATTACTTAAATCGTTTACTAAACATAAGTTATTAAAACCTTATCCCTTTCATAGTTGCTGGTATAACATACATATACATTCACGTCCATTAATCCCTTTCAGGGTGGACAGAACTTTGGAGATATCATGTTTCCCAGGTCTCTTTTATACATAAATATTCGGTTTATTATGTCATACACATGGCTGATAGCTTGTTTGCCTATCGCCCAATAGATTCGATTAACTCTTACAACACAGGCCCTTTGTCGTCTATAACAATATGCCGGTAAGAACGGCAGCTAGTAAGCAATCTCTTTATATCCTAGCACGAGACAATATTAAAATTATAACGGGTATTTAATCTTCAAAAATACAAGTTGAGAAATCTCTAGATCCCATTATGATACCACTGAATAGTATTAAAACTAGAACGTATTTAATCTTCAAAAATACAAGTTGATAAAGAAAGTCTTATCCACCATACTCCCGCTGTGCTTCAGTCCCGTTATCCGGGCGAGGTAGGCAGCCTGCTTCTCACAGGCGAGGGGTCGTCACGGCTCTGGGACACTTCTCAGGCCATCTGCTCTTATACACTAAGCTAATCTGGGACTAGGTACAATGAAGGCAGCTGTTACAATAGAATAGGCAAAGGTTAATTTTCTGTTTTGGTAATTTTACGTTTTTATTAATTAAGTAATTGTACTATCAATCGGGCGATGGGATAGCAATCTGTCACCGATAGTCATACCATACGTCATCACAATCCCGTTTTGCTATAGTTTTGGACTTCCGAGGTTCTGTCCACCCCAAAAGAGATTATAGTGCGTGAATGTAAATGTATGTATGTAGGTACGCCCATTGTAATAACAGATAGCGACATATTGAGAAAAGGCAACGTTAGAAATACTTACTGATAACAGCCGCGTGTATAAAAGATATATGGATGGTAATGAAGGGAAAGAGATTTGTCTTAATCGAGACAAGACAAGTGGATCTGTGATCTCTGCCTACCTCACTGGACAGAAATGTGTATTATGTAATTAGTAATTAATACACCCATTGGACTATACATACAAGTTAAAATTTTCAAATTCATTATTCAAATGAACAAACACATTAGTGAAATGCATCAAATATTACAGTGAGGGAAAATATCGTGAGGAAACCTACCTGTTCCCTGAACAGGCAATAGTCAGTGCTTGTACCTGCTGCATTAGGTGCTAATAGTAACAATAACTATAGTAACGCAGCGAAATAGCCTAGAATTATTACCTTCGCAGTTGCGGAGATGGATTAGTGAACCTCTGACTACACCATAAGGGAAAAAAGGTATATTGTTATAATTGTGCTTAATAGGAATTGAAGTTACATTAATTATATTATGTCTAAGATTCCTAGTAACTACTTTATAATATACATATCTTCGCGTCCTTTAATATCTTTCGGAGTAGGCAGAACTTCTTAGTTCTTAGACATTACATTGTCTAAGTCACTTATTACAGAACTAGCAGGGTTATGATGGCATTATTATATAATAAGTATCTGTAGTAGATTGCTAGCCCATCATTCAATACATGACTCACAATCCCAAAAATAACCCACCAAATACCCGAAATAAGAACAACAATAAAATCGTATAATATTATGCTACGAGTACATAACTACATAACGAAATTTTTTGCTGTCATTGAATGCAATAAAAGTATAAAACGGCTAGTTGGCATTCCTTGCATTTCCAAACTAGCAAACCCCTAGGTGCCCCCATAAGAAGAGAAAATAGAAAATGCTTATTCACACACATTCCTAAATAATCAATAATACTCGTAATAATTAGACGACTTCCGTGGCGCGTTGATTAGCCACCTGAACGCTAATCGTGAGGTCCCGAGTTCGATTCCCGAGGCAGTGTTAAGAACAACGCTTTTCTTCCGTTTTCCAGTCTGGTCGTTGGTATATATGCTATTATGTATTTAGCTATTTACATATGAGAAGTATATGTTTCTTAGGTATACTTTGATTAGTAGCCTCAATATATGTTATGTACTTAGCAAGGTACTAGTTCAATTGGTGTAATTCTGTCCGTCAATATTATTATAACCTAAATGCGATGATGAACACGTAAACCACTGGCCATGCCGTAAGAGTTAAAGAACTACACTACGTGAGTATTACCTATCCTATAATAACAATATAATATTGTAGCACACTATCACACCAATTGAATTAGCCCCTTGGTAAGTTAATTTAAGACTTGTGTTAAGGGTACTAGTCAACGTTTAAGAAATATATACTTATTATATATAGATAAATAGATATATGGCATATATAAATAATCAACGACCAGACTGGAAAGCAGAACAAAAGCGTAGTTCTTAACTCTGCATCCACCGGGAATCGAACCAAGGACCTCACGATTAGCGTTCAGGCGTCTAATCGATCGCGCCACGGGGTCGTCATAATCTATGCCTATGCCTATGGTATAGGCCTGTTTCATCCCCATACAAAGCCCTAAGCTTAACCAATTGAGTGCTCGGGTCGACGTAGGCTCCCAAACGTGACGTCAGCGGCCGCGACACGTGAGCCGGCAACGTGCCACAATCCACGTGACACGTTACACAACTAGGACTAGCATGGGAGGACGATTTAGTGGAAATGGAGCGGAAATTTATATGTACATATGTACTTTTATTCAATAATAATAATATTGACGGACATTATTACACTAATTGAACTAGGCCACTTGGTAAGTACATTTAAGACGTGTTAAGGGTACTAGTCAACGTATATTTAAGTAATATGTACCTATTATATATCGATATATAGCATATATAAATCAACGACCAGACTGGAAAGCAAAAGGAATCGTAGTTCGCGCCACGGAGGTCGTCCATTTACACCTCGAAGGCCTTAATGGGGTGGGCAGAGACTATCAATCGCCATTTAGAACGATCCTGACTAATCTCTCTTGTTTCATTTACACGTACATCTTCTCATACATGCTCTTTTGTTCTTCACCCAGCGTACATCCGGATTGAGACTGAAATACTCATACATGTAAATTAATATTGAGCACTAAAAATATCTGCTATTGGTTAGGCAGATATATAAAATAGAAATATATAATGTGTAATATTTAGATATAAGTGTAAGTTTTTCAAGAAGTATTTAATTTAAAGAAGAAGTTTTACATTAGAAATTTATCTAAATTATCCTGTACTATTTTGTGTTAGATATTATCTTATAGCAAACTATTCTTTATAGAGATAACTTACATGATACTATTTTGTTATGAATAAGAATAAGGATCTATGGTAAAAATATATCTAACTGTCGTTCTTTCGATTTGACGTAGGACTTAGCACACCCAATTAAAATAAAGTATTAAGTTATCTTACTTACTCCATATAGTAAAATTTACTCCGAAACTCTGTTGAGTTTTGTACAAATAGAAAAAAATCTATAATAAGGCAACCCATGCTAGGCCTAAAAGGAAAAATAACATAAAAAATGCAATTGACCACTTTATGCACATAACTAAGAGTCGACTTATCGTAGTAAAAAAACTTACAAATACACAACACTACTGTTTCGACAGACTCTCAAATAACATCACATATTAGCACTTTCATATGTGTGTACCTAACGTTAGTTTTTCTATGGAGGGATATTAATTATATTCAATGTAGCTCAGTTTTTGTACAGGATTCAAATCTCGAAGTATGTACCAAGAAAAGAAATAAATAATAATATTAAAAAGCGTTTACTTGCAGCCACAAAAACATACATAATACAAAACGTTTATAAATGAAAAACTTTCAAACTAGGGGGTATAACTTGTGCATGTTAATGTCGCAGCAAAAGGGTTCTAACTCAGCTGGGTTTGTTGCGTGTGGTGGCAAACGCAACGCTGGTTTTATGTCAGAACCACTGGAGAGCAACGTTTATACTTTAAAGAAAATAGTTAAAAAGAGTGAGGTGTTCAAGGTTCGAAGTTCCGACATTTATCCACTTCTATATATTACAATTAAAATACAATTATAAGACAAAAATGTATACATATTCATTTATGTTCACGTCCGTTAATCCCATTCAAGATGGACAGAACCTTAGAGACATGAAAACATATCTTCAGTCATTTATTAGCATAAATATTGGGGCTGTGATGTCGTATGCAAAATTGGCTACTGTAGCTAGCCCATCGCCCAATAGATTCCATATACTCCTAGTCCCTTAGTCTTACGAAATGCTAACAAGAACGGCAGCTAGTTATCATTATTTTTCGTCCCAGTACCGTACTATATAATATCACTAAATAGTATAAAACAAAGTCGCTTACTTTGTCCCTATGTCCCTTTGTATGCTTAAATCTTTGAAATTACGCAATGGATTTTGATGCGGTTTTTTTCAATAGATAGCGTGATTCAAAAGAAAGATTTATATGCATAATAACATCCATTAAATACTGGAGTAGGCTATATATTTTATACCCGTGCGAAGCCGGAGCGGGTCGCTAGTATATGTATATTTTACAGTCTTTCATTTCACTCTCAACTCTCTTGTATAAACAAAACCGCAATGGAGTAACAAGTAGCTCCTTTACAATAATAAATGGCCGCATAAAGCCTCTATTCTATTTCCACAGAACCTCCCTAACCCCCTAAGCCAGGGGTTCCCAACCTGTGCGTGAATGAAGCCAGGGGCGCCGTGAGTCCATCCTCTGATCATCATCAAAAATATTTTAATTTTGTTTTCCGACAAGGACACCCGTGGTTCTGACTGTCTGTCATTGATTGAGTACTGAATTATCGAAAACAAACCAGAAGTCCAAAGTTCTGTTATATCTTGCGGTTATAATAGTTATATGTCTCAAAAAGCAGCTAGGGTAGGGCGCCGTGACAAAATTTTAAGCAAATTATTGTGCCGCGGGCTGGAAAAGGTTGGGAACCCCTGCCCTAAGCCTTTATATAACGGGGCACGTGACTCCATCTCGTGTTTGGTACACGTGACGCTTAAGCGTTGATTATAGTTGCATTACTTTGTAGGACTCAAGGCCGTACCCAGGACAATGTTGCATACACACGGCGAGTATAGTTAGTACTCTTTCGCCGTAATGGATAATAGAGGTGATTCATTTCTTTTCGGCGGCTTAAGTGAAATAAAAAAATTATTTGGAGCGGTACTTACATACATACATACATACAAACGCTTAACGACTTGTGTATACACACTCCCTTTTTTATTATGGCGGGGTAGTCAGAGGCTTGAATGGCCATCTCCGAAATTTCGAAGGCATGTTAGGTATGGGCCATTCGAAGCCCACGTATCACTAGATAGACAGCACCCAACGTGATAGGTAGTGAACCGTATCGCCGTGTATAAGCAATGACTATTAGCTATCCTGAGGGATAGGCAGGTTTCCTCACGATGTTTCCCCTCATCGTTAGTGACTGTAAATTATGTACGTAAATGAAAAACACATATTTAAATTTCATTTCTTGGTACATGCCAGAGTCGGGATTCGAACCTAGGACTTTTCTCTTAAGAAGTCCGAGGTCTTACCCACTGGGCTTTACTTTACGGTACTTACATTAATTGATTTAGATGTATATAATCTTTTGGGTAAATACATATATATATAAAAGTTACTAGTTAAAAGATCAATATTTTGGGTTATTTAACCTTTTGAGGTAGTTTGTCCATATCCGAAACTGTGAAGTTAGTGATGCTATGTCAAGTAATATTTATAGTATTAAAGTAATAAGAACGTAACGAACGTAAGAATCTAGAACACTAATTTAATGCTTATATAACTAGCTGACTTTCTGATAAGTATTCCCTTATCAGAAAGGATCCATTGGACTTGAGGAGGAATTGTAAATTGCCTCCGAGATTCTATCTGCTCCGTAAAGGATTTTAAGGATAGGTAGGTATAGAATATAGATATAGTTGTGTGAGTTTAAATTATATTGGTAAGTGAGATACTCAAGCGACAATCAACATAAACTTAGGTATTCATACATACACACGTTTATAATATCCGAATAGATAGACATACTACACTTAAAAAACTGTATATAATCACTTGAATAGTATAAATGCATTATTTATACTTGAGGAAGGAACATCGTGAGGATATCTGCTATTCTTGACAGCATTTAATAGAACATAACTTAGTATACAACGAATGTTACCTACCAATTTAGTAATAGGTTGGTTCTATTTCAAACTTACTCTATTATTTATCACTGTACATACACTTCTAGGGAAATTTGACAATATTTTAGAAATATTGAACTAATATGGAATACAAAAGACAAAATGATTCACGACCATTAATCCTTGCGGGCTAGTCGGAGGTAGTAGTTCTATGGACACCTCGAACCCACGTGTTGACCAGATAGTCAGTACTCAATGTGACAGGTGGTAAGCCATGTCGCCATTTAAAATCACTGACCTTAAGAAAGAAAAATGTTTTCCCTCACCGTAATATTTGATACATTTCGTAAATGTATGTTTATTACGAAAATATACGTAGAAATTCATTACACTTCATTTCCATTGGTACATGTTCAAGCGGGATTTGAACCCTAGTACCCTCGATACAGAGTCAAGCCACAAACAACTGAGCTACATCGAATTTATATGAATACAACGCAAGAAAACCAACATCTACCTCAGAATAGTCAATGCTTGTAAATAGCTCACGGCATGCCACAAGTCACATTATCTGCTCATATGAATGCTAAGAGATGTATAGAAAGATTTGTTCAACC